>CM055207.1:803962-816462 GCA_029224185.1 Karalla daura | reverse complement strand
GTTTCAGCTCCCTCCTGGCTGTGGAGGACACAGCTAGGTGACAGACGCTCACACACATCCACAGCATCACAGCTTTGATCTGCAGGACGACTGAAGCACCTCCAGCCTCTCATTACAGACGCAGCTTTGCAAACCTTAACACACACATTCATCACACATTCATTCGTTTCAGATGGATCTGAAAGCCCTGAGGAGTTGTTACGTCTGATTATCAAACATCTGAGTGGTTCCTCATTGTTTCTCCTGCTTTAACCGAACAGACACGTGAACCACCAACAGCTCCTCAAACTAGAGGAGCTAACGTCATGTGTCTCTCCTCGTCAAGGCGGGGACAGGTGGGATGGTCAGGTTAAGTATGAATCAGAGCGACTGTTCTCTGAGCTGCAGGTAAAGGCAGCAGAGGATAATGATCCGTCCTCCACAGCTCCGTCTCTGTCTCCTCATAAATGCCACTCACTCCCACAGAGACGCTGAGAGGATTTTCTCAGAGCAGAAAAATAAAATGACAAAATAAGAGGAAGCGTGTTGACACCTGGGGAGGAGGGGGGTGGCGGCGCTGAACCCGAGGATCGCTCCACGTAGAGCTAGCCGGCGCCGGAGTGTTCCAATCTGTGTTCCACAGGTCTGACATTTCAAAACCGCACAGAGAGCAATTATGAAATGCATTATTATCATCCTGGAACATTTAAGATGAAAGCTGAGCGAGTCTGAGGGACTAACCGAGCCAGTGAGTCTTTCGCTGCGAGATAAGTCTTAATCCAGAGCGAACGCTGGTGAAGAGCTGCTGAGAGGTCCAGGCCGTCGGGGGCCTGCAGGACTCCGCCACTGCCTCCTCAACACCTGAGGAGGAGGAGGAGCTGGCCTTCCTCCTCTCCCACAGCGTCACTAACCATCTAAAGGAGGCGCGTGTCCTCCTCGGCTCCTCTCTCTCTTCCAGCTCTGATTCTCATCCTCTCATTTCATTTCAGGGAGTAAAGAACAAACACCAATTAAGTAAATGACTTTTCAAGCAAAAATTAGCTTTCTCTTAAATTAAATTTGCCCTTTTTAGAGCAAAACCAGCACAGACCAGCGTCTGTCTGCAGCCCCAGTGTGTGCGTGTGTGTGTGTGTGTGTGTGTGTGTGTGTGTGTGTGTGTGTGTGTGTGGGAGCAGCGGGCCTGGGGGGAGGGCAGGAGCCAGACACAGGCCACACTCTTCCCTCCTAATGCCATTATGAGGAAACTCACAACTTTTAATGGGTTTAGCGCCGTGCAGGCCGGCTGCGGTCCTGTTCTGGGGGATTAACACTATCAGCTCTGGAGACAACACGGCTTCTCCAGGACGGAGAGACACACAGGCGTCCTCCACACGCTGATAAATGAGCTCATTATCAGACGTCTGGGACCCCAAAAAGGCTGCGTGGGATTAAGTGGAGAGAGAAAAAGAAGAAGGAGGAGAGGAGATAAAGAGACGAGAGGGAGGTGTGTCTCCATCACCAAAGAAACATTTAAAATCCTGAAAAATCTGAATGAACCTGGAGATCAGCAGCTCCATGAGAACCTCTCAGGTGTCTCTAACACAGCTCCTCTTCCTGAGCTGCTCCTCCACACGTGTCCATCTAGAAGCTGATCTCAAAGTGTGATGGAAACACTTTGTTCACATCTCCAGGTCACGTGACCTGACGTAGGGGTCACATGACCAGTTTCCCTTCAGACCAGATGGACAGAGGAGGAGACTCCACTGTTTTCTACATCTGATTCAAAGATCTAAGAAAACTATGTTCTGGACGTCCATCTTCCTCAGAGTGGAGGACCAGGACCACATGGTACCAGGGTTATTATGGGATGAGCAGGACCACATGTACCAGGGTTATTATGGATGGAGCAGGACCACATGGTACCAGGGTTATTATGGGATGGAGCAGGACCACATGGTACCAGGGTTATTATGGGATGGAGCAGGACCACATGGTACCAGGGTTATTATGGGATGGACCAGGACCACATGGTACCAGGGTTATTATGGGATGGAGCAGGACCACATGGTACCAGGGTTATTATGGGATGGAGCAGGAACACTCTAGTTTATGGAGACACCTGACAGTTGGACTTAATTTATCATTTATATTTCAGAAATATGACTTTAAATATGTATGTAACTGTCAGAGAAACACATCTGGAGTTATTCCTTTGAATTACTTTTGATTCTGCTGAGATCAAAAGTTTTTTGCAGATATTAAAACAGGTTAAAGCACAAGTCACAGGCAAAACACCTGCAAGTAGCAGTTGGACTCTATCAATGTTTTATAAATCTCACTCTTATCTTATTCTGTGGGAAACTGAGACTGAAGCTCAGCTCCTGTTTGTCAGAAGCAGCTGCTCCGTCATCTCCAGTCCAGGAGCTGGAGAAGGAAAAGAGCTGCAGGTGGAAAGGTGTTGAAGAAACCTCTGGGTGAGAAAGACCAAATGACTGAGGCTCTTTGAGCTCTGTCACCTCTGGGCCGGCGGCTGGAGGCTGCAGCTCCACAAAGAACATTACGGAGACCATCAGAGCTGAAGACCATCAGAGCTGAAGACCATCAGAGCTGAAGACCATCAGAGCTGCTCACCATCAGAGCTGCCTCACCATCAGAGCTGAAGACCATCAGAGCTGCTCACCATCAGAGCTGAAGACCATCAGAGCTGCTCACCATCAGAGCTGCTCATCATCAGAGCTGCTCATCATCAGAGCTGTAGACCATCAGAGCTGTAGACCATCAGAGCTGAAGACCATCAGAGCTGAAGACCATCAGAGCTGAAGACCATCAGAGCTGAAGACCATCAGAGCTGCTCACCATCAGAGCTGCTCACCATCAGAGCTGCTCACCATCAGAGCTGCCCACCATCAGAGCTGTAGACCATCAGAGCTGCCCACCATCAGTATCTTCTCTGCTCTGTTGCTGCTGCTGCCAGCACCACAGCAACACACAGCTGTCACTCAAGATCTGCTGCTGAGGGTGGCCTTGTTCTGCACACACACACTGACACACACATACACACACACACACACACACACACACACACACACACACACAAAGAGCCCAGTGGGCATGCACACAAAGGCTTGTCCTCGCTGTCAGGTCCGAGTGAACATGTTCTGCTAATTACTTTCTCATTTACTCGTGGAGCCAGGCGGCTGCGTTCAGGCTGCACAATAACAGAGCTGCTCTGAGGCCGAGACCCCCCCCCCCACACACACACACAACACTCCCCCCCCCCCCCCCCCCCCCCCCCCCCACACACACACACACACACACACTCCCCCCCCCCCCCCCCCCCCCCCACACACACACACACACACACACACACTCCCCCCCCCCCACACACACACACACACACACAACAGCTCCATAATCATTCCAGTATTGAGTGAGCTGCAGAGCGCGTGGCCGGTACAGTCTCTGTGTTTCCTGTGCGTATTCATGCCTGCTACGCTCGTTCATCAGGACGGAGCGCCAGCCGGAGCAGGACGCTAACACGCTAACACGCTAACACGCTAAATATAGAGGCCAGCTCCGCCTCACGCTACCTCCACACACATGTACAGACCGGAGGATGCAGGATGCTTTCACCAGGAGATCCTGAAACGTTTGTCATCATTTATCTTGCTTCCTGTGAGATTGTTATAAATTATGGCTAATTTCCTGTTGTGGACTAATAAAGGGTTTTTTGCGGTTTCATATTGTATTGTATCATATTGCATTGTATTTTGTTGCATTATATGTGGTTTATCAGACTGTGTCTGATCATATCATATTGTATCAAACTGTATCATATTGTATAGTTTTTTTTTGAGTTGTATTGTATCGTACTGTATCATATTGTACTGTATACTACTGGTAGTAGCAGTGACTTTACTACCACAACTATTACATTTGTTCATTCATCTTCATTCATTTCTTATGGGATTTTTTTCACAGTTTGTTGTGAACTGCACTGGCTACCGTTAGCATTGTTTAGCGGCTCTGGTGGAGCAACATGTTCTGCTAGCGACGGTCAAAGAAGCTGCAGAAGAAGAAGAAAAGGAAGGAGTTCAGTGGTTTAACAACGAGAAACTGTCACTGGGTCTTTTCCTTTACCTGCATAGCAAAACATGCAGTGCTCTGACACAAAGCTAATGCTAATGCTAAAGCTACGGTGCTATGCTAGCTGTCACCTAAACACACCTTTTAAGAACAGGTGCAGAGAAAAACTGAAGTGACCCCATTCAGTGAAGAGTATGAAGACGTAGAGAGTTTAAATATCCATTTAAACAGGAAATACAAAATCATTTTTCATGTCTTTTTTTATTATCTGAAACATCCCAACATTTCAGGAACCTTTTTTCTTTTCCTGCCTGACTGAACGGTTGGCTCAGATTCTTTGCCTGAGCACAAAAGATGCAAATTTCTCTTCGAAAATCCACAGAAATCCTGCAGAACTGGACTTAATAAGAGACAGAAATGATTTGACGTGACCTCACATAAAACAGTCTGATACCTAGAGGAAGGTGAGGTGGAGGTAGTGAGAGGCTGGGTCTACAGGATCTACAGGATCTACAGGATCTACAGGATCTACAGGATCTGTTCAGAGGTAAACTGAGAGAGCGTGTCTAGGCTGTGGAGCTGAGACAATAGAAACATCTCCTGCTGGAGGCCGAGGAGGCAGATCAGGTTCAGCTGATCCTTCCTGTCAATGAGGATGAATGTAAATTATTAAGGGAGGCTTTTATCCCCCCTCCTCCTCCTCTCCTCTCCTCTCCTCTCCTCTCCTCTCCTCTCCTCTCTCTCCTCTCCTCTCCTCCTCTCCTCTCCTCTCCTCTCCTCTCCTCTCCTCTCCTCTCCTCTCCCCTCCTCTCCTCTCCTCTCCCCTCCCCTCCTCTCCTCTCCTCTCCTCTCCTCTCCTCTCCTCTCCTCTCCTCTCCTCTCCTCTCCTCTCCTCTCCTCTCCTCTCCCTCTCCTCTCCTCTCCTCTCCTCTCCGCTCCTCTCCTCTCCTCCTCCTGCTAAGACCTTTCTGGTTAGATGTACTCTGCATTTTGTTGCCTTGTACTGGGAGTTGAATCTAATTGAATCTAATCTATTCTAATCTGATCTCTAATCTGATCTGGGATAATCTAGAAGGAGCAGCATCATAGAGTCCTTTAGACGCTGCGTGGCGCCATCACGTTGAAGGCTCCAGATGTTCGACGCCTCACGTCGTCTCCACAGTGTTTTGTTTACAAGGTCACAGAACAAACAAACAAACGTCCCCGTCTCCCTCCCTGCTCTTTTCCACACTTTATATCCCAGTGCAGATTTTTCTGGCTGGCGCTCCATTAGTGCTCTCACCAAACACGAGGCCAATTTACGAGCAACGAAGGAGGGAAACAAAGTGATGGAAAGTCAATGAAAGTCATCAAAGCCAAATCAGCCTTCAGCCTTGGCTGCTTCGGATTTACAGCTCAAAAACAACTCGCAAAAGGAGAAAAAAAGTATGTTTATTCATGCTTTCTTGTTTATGCACAGCATTTTTAAAAGTTTATTTCAAAGTAAAATCCATTAGCACAAATGCAGCCTGTAATGCTTTGCTGAGAGGGGATGTGGGTCATAACTCTCTCTAATGTTACGGATTCATTTGTGTTTTTACGTGTCTGTAAGTTTCGGAACTTTCTGGAACTTCTGCTTCTGCAGAAACACCTGGGTCCCAGCACCCCAGCAGCTTCTGTCCCGTACATCTCCATCTATTTGGATCTGTTTTGTTCTGTTAGTTTATTAGGAGTGTAACATGTAATCATGGTCATGGTTCATGGCTCAGTTCATTCTTGGTAACATTAGGAAATAAAATCAGTGTTTAGTGGCTCCATCCTATCTGCGGTCAGAATGAAAGGCAGCAGTCGATACAGCTGGGCGGTGGGCTGGTGATACCACCTGGATGTGTAAATCAGCTCTAACATAATGTCTGGAGACAACATTGTTGTGAAGTGTCGTTGTGAAGTGTCCCTTTAGATAAAGCTGAACTGGGCTGAGCTGAATGGACCCAGTGCTTCCAGTCTATGGAGCTGCTGGTAATTGGCTGCAGGCGCTGGGATTAGGCTCGCCTCAGGAGGTCGCACAGGTGGAGATGAAGCAGCCCAGACGTGCTCAGCAGCTGGATCTGCCCTCAATCACACCTGAGATTACTGCTGGAAGCCCCCAGCACCCAGGTCACACACACACACACACACACACACACACACACACACACACACACACACACACACACACACACACACACACACACAGGTGTGAGCTCACTCCATCTCTGTCAGGCTCCCTGTGGGAGCTGAGCCGATCCCGGTGTCAGACGACCTGCCAGGCAATCACAGCTCCAAATGTCATCCCCCGAGCCGGCCCGGACCCGGACCACAGCCATTTATCTGCCCCGCACACACACACACACACACACACACACACACACACACACACAGGCTCGACCTTTCCCTCTTCCCTGTCCAGGAGCAGAGGAGCAGCCTGGTCCAAGGTGAGCGTGGTGTTTCTTTCCTCCTCCAGATCGGAGCCGTCTGGTAACGAACCCTCTGGCGTCTGATTCTACGGTTTCGTTTACACGCGTCTCCCAACAGATCCATAAACCCGGCAGCAGAGCAGCTATCAGTCAGGCCTCTGATGAGAAAACATGTTTTCACGGTCCACTTGATTACTGAGTGTGTGCTTGTGCCAAATCTGAGATAAAAGCTTTGAAAGGAGCGCGAGCAGAGTCGAGTTACGGCGATCCATCATCCCGCCGGCGGCTCCTCTTACCGCCAGCGAGCCGCGGCTCCGCTTTCTCCGGCTGGTGCTGCGCGCTCTGCAGCAGGAAGTGGAGCGTCGTGAGTCCTCCCAAAATACCTGCTGCATTCAATCTGCGGCTCGCATCAGCAGCTGCTGCGAAACCAGACCCTGCTCGGACCGACCTTCCAGACGCTCCCGAACACGCTCCCCGCTGCGGAGCCGCCTCCTTCCTCCTCCAGAGACGCGCAAACAAACAGAGAAACATCAAACAAACAAACAAACAAACAAACAAACAGAGGCGGCTCTGACAGCGTCCTCCAACCGGAGGACAGGTGGACAAGGACGGAGCGGACACGGTCATTCAGAGCACTTCACATCCGTCCTCCTCTTTCTATTCCACCTAGCTCTGTGTGCTGCTTCTACAGACTGCACCATTCTATTCTATTCTATTCCATTCTACTCTATTCCATTCTGTTCTATTCCATTCTATTCTATTCTATTCCATTCCATTCTATTCTATTCTATTCCATTCCATTCCATTCTATTCTATTCCATTCCATTCTATTCTGCTCCAGTTTTCTGTCACAGACTAAAGAAACTCAGATCAGAGACTTAATCTCTTCAAAACATCCTCGTCTAATTAATCAGGGAAGACACTGTTGATTATTTTATCAGCTGATTAACAGTCTGTAGTTGGCGTGTTGTCATGTGACATTACGTTTGAGCCCCTCCCACCCTGGACCCGTTAATCAGTGGCTGCCTCGTTAGCCGTCTGCAGGAGACGACCCACGCCCCGAGTCAGGACTGCAACCAGTTCTCTAAAAAACCTTCACGTACAGGAGTTCACAGAGGTTTGACACTGATCACAGCGACTGCTTCATTATGGCTTCTCCCTCCACACACACACACACACACACACACACACACACCAGGTAGAGTGTGTGATCCTGCTCCATCCCATGGTCTGAGATATATGAAGCAGAAGGTGTTTTGAAAGCAGGAGGTCTCCCTCCTCCTCTTCCTCCTCCGCCTCCTCCTCCTCCTCCTCCTCACTATGCACAGACTGTAACTCTCTCGCTCTGATACTAAAGCCCTAAACTGGCGAGTAAAAGCAGCAAAACATCATTTAGCTTTAAAATGTGAGTTTGAGGAAGAACGATAAACAGGAGGAAGAGGAGAAGGAACAAGCTGCTTCCTGTCACGGAGGAGGCGAGAGAAGAGGAGAGGAGAGGAGAGGAGAGGAGAGGAGAGGAGAGGAGAGGAGAGGAGAGGAGAGGAGAGGAGAGGAGAGGAGAGGAGAGGAGGGGAGAGGAGGGGAGAGGAGAGGAGGAGAGGAGAGGAGGAGAGGAGAGGAGAGGAGGGGAGAGGAGAGGAGGGGAGGGGTGAGGAGGCGCAGGGTCAGTCTGTTCTATTACCTTTAGCTCATTAGCTCAGAAATATGTTTCCACACAAGCGTCTGAGAACGACCATTATGAAGAAACATTACAGAGCAACATTCTCCATCCGCTCCATTTACTTCCCAGACAAAAAGATTAAAAGAGGAAAATAATAATTATCAACGTGTAATAAAGGGCGACGGAGCTGGGGACCTGCGAACACAGTCACTTTAGCACCATCTAAAAATAAAAAGCTTCATTAATGCAGTCAGAGCAGCCTGACCGTCGCTCTTCTCCACCTTCTTCTCCACCTTCTTCTCCACCTTCTTCTCCACCTTCTTCTCCACCTTCTTCTCCACCTTCTACAACGTGTTTGTGAATGTTCTCCTGTGGCTGGAGGCCGGAGCGTGTCCGGGCAGACCGAGCTGAAAGCATCCGTGTGGTCTGCAGCACTACAGCAGATTAAACAGCTCCCAGATTGAACAGAGCAGATTAGGAGCTGCGGGGGGGCAGGTGAGGTTTCTCTCCCATCAGGAACGTTTGAGAAGATGAAGATGATCAGATCCATATAATCAGAGCTGCTGCTCCATCAGGGTGATGGCAGCTTTGCTCTGACCTCACGTCCTTCCTGGGCTGCAGCTTCTCTTCATTCTGTTTCTACACGTGCTGATCGTCAGTCTGTAAAGTGATTTGTCCACCTCAAAGTGTGTGAGACGGAGGTCTGTTGTAAAACACAGTGAGCTGCATGTTTTGCATTAAAAGTGCAAATAAAATGAAGTTTTATTGTGAATCCTGTTGCTTTTCTATTATGGTTCAAATTATAATCCGAGATCCAGACAGAGAATATCTATAGGTCATTGTTTGCATAATAATACATATTTAATACATATCTAAGGCCGTCCACTGCCTCAGCAGTCCAGCAGCTTTCATTTGTTCACATTCAGTTCATAAATGGAAATAATGAGGTTTTCAGAAGTGTGCTGAGGTTCATCCTCGTGGACTGACTCAGTTTGGCTTTAGTCGTGGCATGGTTTCACTCCACCAGAGACCTCCAGGCCTTGGTTCTGTGGCCTGACAGGAAGTGAGCGAGGAGACGTTCCAGATGATAAGTGACCGTACAGACTCCATGAATCCTGCTGGTGTGAGGCCTTCAGCCTGGACACTCACAGTCTGAGAAAGGAACGGATCCTTAACAAAGAAAGGAGCGTCCTCCTCTCTCTGCTGATCACCACATCCTTCACTGCCTCTGATCGCTATCGGAGGAGTCAGCCTCCTGACCATGCTGGACTGAAGCTCCAGCTCAGCTCCTTCTTCCTTTCACTCAACATCTATGTGGAGCACAAAGGACTCATTGAACCCAGACCGATTGGTCCTGAGGTGTTCGCCGTACGCAGAGGTAAGACATCAGTCAGAGAAAGGTTGTCTCAGGGAACAGAAGCTTTCTGATCCTCTTCATCTCTTTCAGCTGCTGAACTTTAATTGGACAACTGTGGAAAGCTTCATGTGAATAATGAAGATAACAAAGTGTTTCCATCACACTTTGAGATCAACTTCTGGGTGGACACGTCTGGAGGAGCAGCTCAGGAGAGGAGGATGTTCAGAGAAGGAGAGACCTGCCAATTTCCTCCCCTAACCCCTAGGTAGATAGATAGATAGATAGATAGATAGATAGATAGATAGATAGATAGATAGATAGATAGACAGACAGACAGACAGACAGACAGACAGACAGACAGACAGACAGACAGACAGACAGACAGACAGACAGACAGACAGACAGATCACCCCCTGACTGTGTGTTTTGTATCTTCTCTGAATCTATCCTGTCCTATGAGGAAGCCCTGTGGGTGGTGGCTCAGCCTTGATGGATGGGGGTTGGGGGTGGGGGGGGTGGGGGTGGGGGTGGGGGGGGGGGGTGGGGGGGGCACTGAGGGAAATATGAACACAAATTGAAACCATGGGGGAAAACAAAATATATACAAGCAGCTGCTGAATTCATCTTAAGGATGGGGAACAATCTGCTGGCGCTGCAGAAAGGAAGCGCTCCTGCAGGGAGGGTGTGTGTGTGTGTGTGTGTGTGTGTGTGGGGGGGGGGGATTTCAGTGGAAACATCTAGACAGTCGTCAGACCGCTTGGATGGTTCCTCTGTTCTCCTGGTTACATAGAAGCTATGAGCTCTGGCTCCATCAGAGCTCTGAGTCTGTTCTACATCTTGTCTGTAGCTGTGGGAATATTACACACTGCTCCTAGGAGGAAGGAGGTAGGAGGTAGGAGGTAGGAGGTAGGAGGTAGGAGGCAGGAGGCAGGAGGCAGGAGGTAGGAGGTAGGAGGTAGGAGGCAGGAGGTAGGAGGTAGGAGGCAGGAGGTTGGAGGTAGGAGGTAGGAGGTAGGAGGCAGGAGGCAGGGGGCAGGAGGTTGGAGGTAGGAGGTAGGGGGCAGGAGGCAGGACGTAGGAGGTAGGAGGTTGGAGGTAGGAGGTAGGAGGTAGGAAGTAGGAGGTAGGAGGCAGGAGGTAGGAGGTAGGAGGTAGGAGGCAGGAGGAGGGAATTTGTTGTGGGCTTCTCCAGATCGGCTCTCTGCAGCTGACAGATGGATCGATCCACCAGGTCGGTGCTGCACCAGGTTTTGTAGTTCACTAACAGCTGATTGTTAATGCAGCTGAGCCAGAACCAGAACCAGAAGCAGAGCCAGAACCAGAACCAGAAGCAGAACCGGAACCAGAGCCAGAGCCCGAGCCAGAGCCAGAGCCAGAGCCAGAGCCAGAGCCAGAGCCAGAGCCAGAACCAGAGCCAGAACCAGAACCAGAAGTAGAAGCAGAGCCAGAACCAGAAGCAGAACCGGAACCAGAGCCAGAGTCAGAGCCAGAGCCAGAGCCAGAGCCAGAGCCAGAGCCAGAGCCAGAACCAGAGCCAGAACCAGAACCAGAAGTAGAAGCAGAGCCAGAACCAGAAGCAGCCTCCTCCAGGCCCATGGTCTCCTTGAAGGTTCTGCTCCCTCCAGCTGTCGGTCACCTGCACAACAAAGAGCAGGACGCTCTGTTGGTTCTCTGCAGCAGTGGAGCCTAGATCGAGACTACGATCTCCTCCTACGGAGGAGACGCGCCCACTCCTCCGCTCCTCCCTGCTCCCTCGCTCCTCCCTGCTAGTCACTATCTGGCCTCCTCGCTCCATCACGTCCTGTCGGAGCAGCCCCGTCCGCTCCTCATCTGTCACACTTAGCAGGGAACCTTGAGAGAGCTCCTCCCGTTCAGAGTCAGCAGAGCAGGAACGTTCCAGAGGAAACGCCTCAGAATTGATGATGTCACCGACCGCATGTGTCTGTGGTCCTACCGAGACACACACACACACACACACACACACACACACACACACACACACACACACACAGACACACACACACACACACACACACACGCACACACACACACTCTCTCCATTCATGAAGATAAAACCTTTCTATCCTATGATCAACGATCTCCTTCACGTTAATGTGTTTTCTTCTTTATGTCCAACATAAACATAAAGATGCAACCAATGATGTTGGTCTGAGGACCAAACCAGCTCTGACCCTCTCGCCTGTGATTCATGAAGCCTGAGAGTCTGACTACGCCACCTGCTGTCTGCTGCTTCCATCCTGACCTGCATCCTGGTCTCCTCACCTCCTCATCTCCTGGTCTCCTCATCTCCTGGTCTTCTCATCTCCTGGCCTCCTCATCTCCTGGTCTCCTGGTCTCCTGGTCTCCTAGTCTCCTCACCTCCTCATCTCCTGGCCTCCTCATCTCCTGGTCTCCTGGCCTCCTCATCTCCTGGTGTCCTAGTCTCCTCACCTCCTCATCTCCTGGCCTCCTGGTCTCTCTGACGTCCTGCTCCACCAGCTGTCCTGGCTGCAGCAGCAGCCGCTCAGAGAGATGGAGTGGAGCTGGGCTCGGCCGTGAGGCTGGCGGGGAGATGGATGCTGCTCTGGGCCGTTTGGAGCACCAGCATTTATTCTGTCCAAAGCTGCCGCCGCTGGAGGACACTCCTTCATGGCCTGTTGACGCAGCAGCTCCAGGCTCCAGATCTCCTGCTCTGCTCCTGCCACTGTGGCCCCCCAGCTTCAATCTGCAGGACTCCTGCACAAGACCTGAAACGTCTCACTACTACCACTACTACCACTACTACTACTACCACTACCACTACTACTACTACTACTACTACTACTACCACTCCTACCACTAATACTACTACTACTACTACTATTACTACTACCACTACTACTACTACTACCACTACTACTACTACTACTACCACTACTACTACTACTACTACTACTATTACTACTACCACTTCTACTACTACTACCACTACTACTACTACTACTACTACCACTACTACTACTAC
>CM055207.1:788962-791462 GCA_029224185.1 Karalla daura | reverse complement strand
CAGGTTCTAACTTCCTGTCAATATGTTTGTGAGAAGACACCTGAGATGTTTAACATGGAGCTGCATCTTCTCATGAGGGCGGGCCACTGACTAGCCACAGAGCTAGCAGCCCTGACAGCGCTCAGGCTACTAACCAGGTGAGAGTTTTCACCCCTGGTCTCTGAACTCCCACCACTGCTCTCTAGTTTTCTAGATCTTTCCGTCTCTCTTTCTGTGTCTGTGTTCCTGCCTGGTAAAGTGAGGGACTGGGAACTGTTCAGGGAACTGGTAATGTCACATCATTTACTGATGAAGCAGAATAGACTGATAGTAAGGGGTGTGTCCTCATCTGAGTGGTTTCACCATGGAGCTGTTCCCATCACCTGATTTTATTGAGATGTTCAGGTTTTGTCAATTTCAAGTGGTGATGGAGACACAGCTCCCCCCTGGGATGTCATTACCAGCACTCTGAGAGAGGAGGAGGAGGAGGAGGAGGAGGAGGAGGAGGAGGAGGAGGAAGAGGAGGAGAGAGAGAGAGAGACTCAGACTGAATCCAGCTCGTATCACATGAGATTTCAAGACTCATTTTAAGTTTAAACCTTTGGAAAATTTCACATCCTGCAGCTGCTGATGAGCTGGAATAACCCACACTTCACAGAGAAGAAGAAGAGGAAGAGGAGAAGAAGAGGAAGAAGAGGAAGAAGAGGAAGAAGAGGAAGGGGCCTGCTGGCTCCCTCCTCCTCCTCTTTCATTAACTCTCAGGATCCATTTGTAAAGCAAAGATGGAGGCGGCTGAGTGCGTCACGCTGTGCAGCGTCAGCAGCTCCAGCTCTGACCCACTTCCCCCTCAGTCCTCCTGCAGCATCCTCCCGCAGCCACGCTGTGTGTGTGTACACACACGCTCCGGCTTGTTACCTCAGACCAGGACACACACACACACACACACACACACACACACACACACACACACACACACACACACACACTCACAGGCCCAGGCTGGAAGCAACAGCTCATGCTGAGCTGGAGTGAGCGGCTGATTGAAGCATGTCCGCGAGGAGGCGAGAGGAGGCGAGAGGAGGCGAGAGGAGGCGAGAGGAGGCGAGAGGAGGCGAGAGGAGCGGACACACAATCACAGTCTCATTTGGACGGGAATCGTGTGTGAGCGCAGCGCGGCCGAGGCGCCGGCTAAACCCAGATCAAACAGGCCGAGCTGCAGGCGGCCGCCTCGGCCCGGACACACTCCCAGCCTGCTCTCAAAGCTACTTTCATCTGGTTCAGTACGTCAGCTGAGGCCAGAGCCTAGGACCACACACACACACACACACACACACACACACACACACAAACACACCACACGCACACACACACACACACACACACACACACACACACACACACACACCACACGCACACACACACACACACACACACACACACCACACGCACACACACACACACACCACACACACACCACACGCACACACACACACACACACACACACACACACACACACCACACGCACACACACACACACACACAGTGACCCGCAGTGACTCGGATGTGTCCTGGTCAGTCAGTGGTAGTTTATTCACGTCACCTGTTTCGTGTGCTTTCATTGTGTGGCTGACGCCTGCGAGTAATGAATAAATGTCATCTCACACTGGAGCGTGACACCGATGGAGCGTGTTGTGTAGCAGAGTTATGGTGACACAGGAAACACCTGGAAACACCTGCAGGGAGCAGCTGGCAGAGGAAAAAACACAATGAATGAAAGAAAATGAAATGACAACACATCCACCACCATTCTGCATTCTCAGAAAAGATCTGAGATGAAAAAGGATTTTTGGACTTTTTAAAGGACCTAGGAGATGTTTTGGTCCTTTAGACCATTTTGTACCTTAACTGTGACTACTGCAGTACTCTCCCCTTAGTGATAGTATTAGGTATGACATACAGTGTCCCTGAAGGACTACCACTAGAAGTCCTTTATGAGACACTTATGTCCATTACGACCAGATTGGAAACTACAAATACATTTGAGGAGCTGGAGCCCCCCAGCAGGAGGACAGCGGGGTCTGATCGATGGGGCTGATGGAGTCTGTCAGCCTGTTTCCTCCTGCAGGAGACGCAGCGTGAAGGCAAACATCTGTTTCCGCAGCGCAGCCTCAAACGTGTCCTCGCTCAAGTGGAAACATGGAGTAAATCAGAGCGTCCTCAAAGTAGGGAGCAGCTCCCCCTCCTCCTGCTCCTCCTCCTCCTCCTCCCCAGCCTGTGATTGAGAGTCAGGCCACAGATGGACGTGCTACGGATGCTGCGCCTGGTCCGGGCTTGGAGCTGCAGACAGGAGGAGCCTTGGGCTCGAGGCGGCTGCAGCGTGGAGCCAGTTAGCGCCTGACGCTGGTAATTGCAGGTTCCATGAACGAGGCTTCGCTCCCTTTGTAATAACAGTAATAACAGAGAGAGACGAGCGCTCAGGTTCATCCAGCCAAACTGCCTCCAATCAATCTGAATGGACTA
>CM055207.1:779158-783862 GCA_029224185.1 Karalla daura | reverse complement strand
CACACACCCAGAGCTGCTGTAACGTGTGTTTACCTGCTCTGATAAAGAAGGAGAAAACGCTGCAGAAACTAGCACAATCACATTTGTTTTGGAGTCAAAGAAGTAAAGAAAGATCATCCTCAGAGGATTAGGAGTGTTTAGTCTCTGGGAGCTCGTGTTCTCCTGCAGCTGGATCGTCTTCGTCATCGTCCAAATAAGAACAAAAAGCAGAACAACGCTGCCACTGACTCAGCTTAAAACACACCGCAAAGCTCCTTATGTTGCATTGTATAATTGTCAGGCTGAGTCTGAAGCCTGCGTGTGTGTGTGTGTGTGTGTGTGTGTGTGTCACGCGTGTTGCCATCATGTCGTTGCTTACAGCGGCTGATCGTGTCAGAATATTTCCAATTATCAGGAGCTAGTTGAGCAGATTAAGCACAGCATCATGTGTCCGCAGCCAGACCTGTCAATCAAAGCTTAATCTGACTCCCAGCCCGGAAGCTTCTGCAGCTGCTCTCATCCAGACCTGGAGTCAGCAGGTCCTGAAGCTCACGGACCATGTCAGTGAATCTGTAGAAACAGATGTGACTCCGCCCACAAACGCGGGGGGGGGGGGGGGGGGGCATCCTGACCAAGAGAGGCGGAGACAGCCTCTGTACTTCTGCTGCCAACGATGATAAAACTGGAGCCGATCCGTGATGGAGCGCTGTAACTCAGCAGTGAGACCTGGAGCTCTCCGTCCATCACAACTAGTTATGAAACGTGATGCTGGCTCAAGGTGATGTCTACCCGCCTCCCCAGGCCAAATACAGAGCTTCTCCTCCAGTCCCCCCTCTGTTAAGCCCTCCGTCCACATCAGGACCGCAGCCAGGCTCAGTGGAGGTGTTGCTTTATCTTTGGACACACACTTGCAGAGCAGGAACACACTCTGCCCCCTTCAAGATACTGGTCAGCACATTCTTCCATTCGACAGGGACGAGTCAAAGCTGCAGCTGACAGCGACCCTGGAGTCAAAGGAAGACACCATCGATCTGCTGGAGGTGACGACTATGCATGTAAACAACCAACAAACAACAACAGGTCCATGTAAACAACAGGTCCAGCACAGATACAGAGAGACAGGGAGGGAGAGAGAGAGAGTGTGTGTGTGTGTGTGTGTGTGTTTTTAAGGATGTTTCCCTCCACAGACAACAGCTGCTGCTAGTTTACCCACACATCATCTATTTATAGGCCCGGTGCTTGTTGGTTTGTTTGTTTGTTTGTTTGTTTGCTCTCAGGGACACGAGAGTGCTGGCACCAGGCCGACATGAAGCTTCATCCTCACTCCTTCAGAGTGAAGTCCTCCAGGAGGTGGAGGTAACACTCCTCCATCTCCTCCATCGCTCTATTTACAGCCCCTGCTGTGTGTGTGTGTGTGTGTGTGTGTGTGTGTGTGTGTGTGTGTGTGTGTGTGTGTGTGTGTGTGTGGCAAACACTTGCAGTAGCTCGAGACGATAAAAACTGAGGCGTTGCCACTTGCTCCGGGTTGCCAACAGATAAAAATAATGTGTGGTTTCTTTCCTTCTTTCTTTCTTTGTGTGTGTGTGTGTGTGTATGTGTATGCATGTGTGTGTGTGTATGTGTATGCGTGTGTGTGTGTGTGTGTGTGTGTGTGTGTGTGTGTGTGTGTGTGTGTGTGTGTGTGGTAAATGAGGGACCAGAGCTGGCGAGCAGAGGCTCCACCACTGCTCTAATCCAGACTAATCCCTGGTGCTGTACACACACACTCAGACACACACACACACACACACACACACACGTACTCAGACACACACACACACCAGCCTGACACGTCTCTAATCTCATGACGCTTCATCTCCAGCATGGTCTCATGTTCTCTCCACAGATGTTTTCGGATGTTTCTGTCATACGTGTGTTTCGGTACAGTCACAGGCGTGTGCTGCTGCTCCAGGGTGACCCGGACCAGTGGGCGGGGCCAGTGGGCGTGGCCAGTGGGTGGGGCCAGTGGGCTGTCATCCAGAGGCCTGGAGCAGCGTGATGGTGCGTGGATCAGTCTCTGGTCTCACACATGTGTAATCTGATTTTAAGAACGTGCAGGGTTAATCCAGAACCTCTGACCTGTGAGCAGCTCAGGTGCTCCTACAGACCCCAGGGGTCAGAGGAACTGCTGCTGGGCTCAGCACTGCAGTACTGATACAGCTCTGTGCAGTACTACTGCAGCAGTACCTGGGCCAGGGCCAGCCCTGCTACCACCTGGAGCGTCTAGCCTGCACATACCTTCATATAATCGTCTGTTGAAACCAAAGCATGTTACATCTCAACTGGACTCTGAGGAGGAGTCCATCCATCCATCCATCCATCCATCCATCCATCCATCCATCCATCCATCCATCCATCCATCCATCCACATTCCAACCATCCTGATCTAATTTGACGATGAGTGAGTTCAACGAGGTAAAGGTCAAAGGTCAAGCTGGTAACTTGAATGAAGCAGATGCAGAATTCATGGCATCTAAACACCAACAGGTTGTTGAGTGACCCCCCCCCCCCCCCCCCCCCTCCCCCCCACCGTCCAGTTCTTCTTCTCTTTCATCAGCCTCTGGAGGTCTCTGGGGTCTCCTCCACCACCAAGAAATAATTACTGAACAGCTGAAACGCAGAGCAATGTCTCTGCTACCCCCCCCCCCCCCCCCCCCCCCCCGCCAACCACCCCCCCACCCCCCCACCCTCCCTCGAGGCCTGATTGCCAAATCATTTGAAGTATGATTTGAATGAGGCAAGAGGAGCTGCAGCTTATGCATGAATAACAAATAGAGGGGATATAAGTTTCATGGCTGCTCTTTCTTTCAAAATCCTCCTCTTAAACTTTCAGACGTGGATCTGCTCCAGCATGTTGGGATTTGTTTTCTCCAATATGAATCAAAGGAAATGGAGGTCGAGACACGGCTCTGGGATCTCCTTCCCATGTATTTCAGCGTGTTCTGACGGAGGCTTGACGAGCTTGACGTAGGGGTCACATGACCAGTTCCCTTCAGACCAGATGGACAGAGGAGGAGACTCAACTGTTTCTACATCTGATTCAAAGATCTAAGAAAACTATGTTCTGGACGTCCATCTTCCTCAGAGTGGAGGACCAGGACCACATGGTACCAGGGTTATTATGGGATGGAGCAGGACCACATGGTACCAGGGTTATTATGGGATGGAGCAGGACCACATGGTACCAGGGTTATTATGGGATGGAGCAGGACCACATGGTACCAAGGTTATTATGGGATGGAGCAGGACCACATGGTACCAGGGTTATTATGGGATGGAGCAGGACCACATGGTACCAGGGTTATTATGGGATGGAGCAGGACCACATGGTACCAGGGTTATTATAGGATGGAGCAGGACCACATGGTACCAGGGTTATTATGGGATGGAGCAGGACCACATGGTACCAGGGTTATTATGGGATGGAGCAGGACCACATGGTACCAGGGTTATTATGGGATGGAGCAGGACCACATGGTACCAGGGTTATTATGGGATGGAGCAGGACCACATGGTAAAACTGTGATGAATCTCCTGATCAACAGCTCTGACTGCAGATCCTCAGCTGTCAGGAGTGGAGGAGCTTCTCGTCCTTCAGCTTCTCTTCACGTCAGCTTTGTTGTGAGTGCAGCAGCAGCAGGTTGAAACGTCCTGGTGTCGCCAGCGTTTCGCTGGGAGTCAGAGAAGAAGAAGAAGCCGAGGCGAGCTGATCAGCTGCTTGTTTTCTCCCTATTTTTCTGGGAGCAGCCTCGTCTCTAAACTGCCTGATTATCCGTCACTTTCCTCTGGTTTACTGGGAAGAGCTGAAGGGCAGCTTTCAACCGAGTCTCCTGGCAGGTATGTGTGTGTGTGTGTGTGTGTGTGTGTGTGTGTGTGTAGCTGTAATTGTTGTCAGGGCTGCTGAGGCTCTTTATGCTAATCTGAGACCTGATGTTTCGGAGGCTGTGCTCGTCTGTTTCCTCCTTGTTCTCTCCTCTGAGTGCTCCCACTCTTATTTTCCTTCCAGATGATTTTTTTTTAAATAAAATAAATAAATAAATAAAACGTCCTCTTCCTGGAGTCTTAACTGGCTCTGTTGCCTCAGAGATCAGAGAAAGTGGAAAAGATTGTGATTTAGCAGCGGAGCCGCTGAGACAGCGGGAGGTTCCGGGCTGATTTTCTGAACCAGCTCGAGGTAGAAACACATTCTGTTTTAGCGCGGTAACGGCTCTGAACTGTGTTTAACTAGCTTCAGTTTCTGTTTCCAGTTTTCCCAGTAGAAGCTGGACTCAGCCAGCCAGACGTCCTGTTCCTGCCGTAGAGGATCACTATGAGCACCAGCACGGTGGCTTCACACCCACACATTCATATCCTAGCGTCGCTATTAGCACTTACATTATGTTTTCTTGAAAATTCAGAATCTGAAGACTTCAGGTTTCCTGAAGTTCAGATCCTGCTTGTTAATCATTATTAACGATAGTCTACTGCTCTCAGTTTCAGATCCGCTTCATGGGGGTCATGCAGTGTTTCCTAGAAAAAGGTCAGAACTGAACATCTCAAAACTCAAATCACCACCAATGGAAACAGCCGACAGCAACGAGACGTTCTGGTGCTTCAGGACTTCTCCCAGTGAATCATTTCTTCATTGTCAGTGATGAGACCAGAGGAGCTGAACATCCCTGCACACCTGGACCATGACGCTTTACA
>CM055207.1:736658-774158 GCA_029224185.1 Karalla daura | reverse complement strand
GACAACTGAGCCAACAACCCAGTAAATGTGATTTACTCTTCAACCCACGTGTCCAACTTAGACTTTCTGCATTCTGAGTCCGTGTTCTGCTCTGACCCACTTCCACCTGAGGCCCGCCTCCTGCAGAGGCTCCGCCTCCACCGCAGTCTCTCACAGAATCAAAGCACCAGCTGCTGCAGGTGTCTCCATGACCTCCAGGTAGAGTGGGCGCCTGCTCCATCCCATAATAACCCCAGTAACGTGGCACCAGCAGCCTGTACCAGGGAATGGTGTCTCTGTCCATTCATTCCTAGCTCAATAACATTTCCTCCACTTTTCTCCTCTGTCTCTCCTTCATTCACATAAATCCATAAAGGATCAGACATGAGAACGATGCTTCCAGCTACCGTCCCTGTCCCTGTCCCTGTCCCTGTCCCTGTCCCTGTCCCCGTCCCCGTCCCCCACCCCGTCCCCGACCCCGTCCCCGACCCCGTCCCCGTCCCCCACCCCGTCCCCGACCCCGTCCCCGTCCCCGACCCCGTCCCCGTCCCCGACCCCGTCCCCGACCCTGTCCCTGTCCCTGACCCTGTCCCTGACCCTGACCCTGACCCTGACCCTGACCCTGTCCCTGTCCCTGTCCCTGTCCCTGTCCCTGACCCTGACCCTGACCCTGTCCCTGTCCCTGACCCTGACCCTGATGATGAAGGGGAGATGAAGAGGAGATGATAGAGACATGAATATTACTAGTACTAGTATTACTAGTACTAGTAATACTAGTACTAGTAATGCTAGTCTACCCTAAGTTCCTGTGTTGGAATTTAATATTCATTTCAAAGTGTATTTATTTGCTGTTACATATATTTGTAGTATATAAGTGATACAGTCTTCTGAATCTGCTCCTCTACCTCTGGGATCTCCTTGCCAGTCTTGGAATGATCGTCTCTCAGTGAGTGGAGCGTCCTGCAGCACGTGGACCAGAGAAGACCAGCTACCTGCACAACTCCTCTTCATCACCTGTGAGCCTCCGACGCCCCGCCTCGCCTCACACCCCCTGCCCCCACCCGAGGCCGGGCTGGAAGCTGAGGGACGCAGAGAGCGGCTCCATCTCCTCTCAGACGTTTCTCCTCAGATTTATTTGTCTTCCACAATCGTTCCTCAGTCGGGATGAGATGTGTGACAGGTCCGAGGATCCCGGAGGAGCGGGCGGAACGCTGCGTGAGACGCCGACATTTTCTCATCTGACTTCTTCTGCTTGGAGCAACATTAGCTGAGGTAAGGGTGGAGACACACACACACACACACACACACACACACACACACACACACACACACACACAGTGCTCCATTCTCGGGCGTTTGATTTGTGTCAGACTCAAACGTGATTTGACGTAACGTTCCCATGTCACGCAGTAGCCTGGTTGCTCCCTGTGCTCCTGGTTCCTCGGAGGTGTCAGCCTCACTCAGCAGAGCTCCGAGGCTGATCTCAAACGCAGGAGAAGAGGTTAAAGAGGCGAATAAAAGCTGAAAGCTCTCTGAAACTACAACGAAGACCGACTGTTCTGCAGGTTTCCTTTACATCTTTGAATCAGATGTAGAAACAGTGGAGTCTCCTCCTCTGTCCATCTTCACGTTTCTATAAACTCCAAGGGCTCCACACAATACAAGCTGTGTGTGTGTGTGTGTTTGACCTGCACCGAAGTGATCAGTGCCTGTGTGTCTCCAGGTATCTCAGGATGTCTCCAGATGTGTCCAGATGTGTCCAGATGTGTCCAGATGTCTCCAGATGTCTCCAGATGTCTCCAGATATCTCAGGATGTCTCCAGATGTCTCCAGATGTGTCCAGATGTGTCCAGATGTCTCAGGATGTCTCCAGATGTCTCCAGATATCTCAGGATGTCTCCAGATGTGCCCAGACGTGTCCAGACGTCTCGGTGTCTTCTCTCTAATCTCTCTGTCCGCTCTGAACTTGGACAGCCTCAGATTATTTCCCTCGTCTCGCGGCTGATAATCCCCTCAGGACACGGTGTCAGTGTCAGCGACGGCCTCGGCCAGCTCCTCGCCCTCTCCCCTCTGTCTGGCCTGCTGGGTTTTTGTTCTTTTATATATTTTGGAGATTTTCTTAATACTCAGAGACACATGTCCGCCCGCACCCTGAACCTGTCACTCAATCACAGACTGTGTCGGAGGACAGATTTCCATGTTCAGAGCTGAAGGTCTGAAGGTCTGAAGGTCTGATGGTCTGAAGGTCTGATGCTCTGATGCTCTGAAGGTCTGATGGTCTGAAGGTCTGATGGTCTGAAGGTCTGATGGTCTGAAGGTTTGATGGACAGGTCAGACTCACCTGTGACCCAGCGCAGGCTCCACACGTTTCAGTGTGAAAAGCGTAAAATCTGGAGATCATCTTGAGATCATCTCGAGACGAGCTGACCTGATACTTGTGTCTTCTGCTTCGTCTCATCCTGTTAATTTGTGTTTTCAGCCGCAACAAGAGACAAAACCGTGAGAGTTTGCTCCTCATCATCCCTGAAGACGAGAGCGAGGGAGGAGATCAGCGTGTTGCTGCCTCGTTGGGCAGCGAGGAGACAGAACGTGAAAACATTTGAGCTGCTCCACTGGGCCTGAATCACCAGCAGATGATGGAGCTGAATACACAAGGATTTCACAGAGGTTACAGAGGATCCAGAGAAGCTCCTCCCTCTGCCTGATGATTGACAGGCAGCAGGTCTACCAGAGCTGAGGACCACAGAGCCCCCCCCCCAGACACACACACACACACACACACACACACACACACACACACACACACACACACACACACACACACACACACACACACACACACACTCTATTCATCCCTCCACTCTCCTCCTCTTAACCTCCGCTCTGCTGCTGCAGCTTTCATCTCCTCTCTTGGTCTAACTCAGACCTGACTCCTCTCCTCATGAACCCTCTTCAGCCCTCGTCTCATCTCCTGCTTTCATCTCCCCTCTCCTCCTCCTCCTCCTCCCTCTCCCTGTTTTGACTGCATCCACTAACATTGTCTTATTCTGAGTTGTTTTTTTCTCTCTATCATCTGCCAAACTCTCACTCTTCACGTCTTCCTGATCTGATTTATTTCTCTCTGGTAATTATCATGTTTTCCTTCTTTCTCCTGCTGTTTTAGAATCTCATCACTTTCCTTTTCCTCCTCTCGTTCTCGTTTCCTCTCCTCCTCCATTAGAACAGACTAGAACAGAGCCAGACAGAATAGAACAGGAAGGAGTAGAGTAGAGTCGAGTAGAGCAGATGAAATGGAATCGTTATGAGAAACAACATAATATCAGCCAGACTAGAGTAGACTAAACCAAGAGTAGAAGAGAATAGAGTGCCCCCCCCCCCCCCCCCCGCCCCCCCCCTCCAGCCAGTGGAGGGTAAATAGAGGGGAGGTTATGAGCAGCGTCCTGTCTGAACCTCATCCATCACACCACCACTTAATACCCACAGCTGCCACTGTGTGTGTGTGCCTCAGCCTGCTGGGTGTGTGTGTGTGTGTGTGTGTGTGTGTGTATGTGTGTGTGTGTGTGTGTGTGAGTGTGTGTGTGTGTGTGAAGGATTTTCCAAATATCACATCAGAATCTGACAGACGGTTTCACCAAAAATGTAAATGCTGCCACAACAACAGCCGCGCATGTTATGCTAAAATTGTTAGTGTGTGTGAGTGTGTGTGTGTGTGTGTGTGTGTGTGTGTGTGTGTGTGTGTGTGTGTGTGAGAGAGAGAGAGTGTGTGTGTGTGTGATGGGGAGCAGATGAGAGAGTGTAGCTGGCAGGCCTGCTGAGGAGATCCAACTCTGCTGCTGCCCTGTCTGTCTGACAGAGAGGAAACACACACACACACACACTCACACACACACACACACTCACACACACACACACTCACACACACTCACACACACAAACAAACAGCTTCTGTTTTGTGAACAAACCCCCAACACCAGGCAGAGCTGCAGGATGGAGGAGAGCAGAGAAATGTTTCATACTGTAGAAAAAGTCCCTGAATCAGCACTGGTACCAGTACCAGCACCAGCATTGGTATCAGTACCAGTACCAGTGCTAGTACCAGTACTAGTACCAGTACTAGTACCAGCACCAGTACCAGCACCATTACCAGTATTAGCACTGGTACCAGTACCAGCAGTACAGGATCAGTACAGGATGAAAACCGGAGCCTCCTGCTCCTCCTGCTCCTCCTGCTCCTCCTGCTCCTCCTGCTCCTCCTGCAGATGGAGACAGACAGAACACAGTCTGTGGTGGGGACGAGACCTCTGCTGTCCACAGCTGCCATCAGGAGAACACAGAGAGGCTGGTTCCTCTCCTGGTTCTGCTGCTGGAGCTGAAAGCATCAGAGCCTTTAGAAGCCGTGAACATGGCGTCCCATCCCAGCAGCTCGGGCAGGTGGAGGTGGACGGTGTCTTGTGACGGAGGCAGGATGAGACCCTGCTGCTCCTCCATCTCAGCGACGAGCAGCAGAGAGAATCGCTCTTTTGTCAAAGCCGCCGTGGGTTTAGTAAACTGAGCGAGCTGCTTCTATATTCTAATAATGACTGTGAATTAAAGAGCTGTAATTTGCCAGAATTTAGCCGCATTATTGGATGTGTAACAATGACTAACAGAATTAGAGGCGTCGCTCATCCTGATTATTTCCACACATGCAGAACAAGTGGGGAGTTAAACATTTTAATCCTAAATGAACACCAACAAAGTCTCCTAATTCAGATCCCTGGGACAAATCTTATCAAATGGGGCTGCAACTGTGTGTGTGTGTGTGTGTGTGTGTGTGTGTGCGTGCGTGCGAGTGTGTGTCTATTTTATACATTTTCTTAAATGTAAGAACTTCAGTATGATGTGGAGGTCAAAGGCCAGATATGTGAAGTGGAGGAACTTGAAGGCCTCTGGGCGTCTTAGACACGCCACCACCTTGACCTCCTCCTCCTCCAGGAGGTGCTCCTGGTCAGGCTGAGGAGGACCAACATCTAGACTGAACCCTCCAGGTCACAGCAGTAAACACCCAGAGACACTTTGGATTCAGATTGGAAAGTAATGAAGAATATCCAGCAGAAACAAAGAAGAGAGAGAGAGCGATCAGATTATCAGCTGCTCATCTGGATACACACACACACACACACACACACACACACACACACACACACACACACACACACACACACACACACTCCTACCACTGTGGATATTGGTGCTGTAGATATTGCATCTGCAGCAGGCAAACACTCATAAATATGACAATATCATTCCTTTAACACACACACACACACACACACACACACACACACACACACACACACACACACACACACACATCTCCATCCCGGCTGTGTGGAGATAACATCCATTATCTTCCGATCTGTTTCTGTTTCTGAGGCTTCAGAACGTTCCGTCCGCGGCGTGTGAGAGACCGAGCGAGGGAACGAAGACGTTCGACTGAAACGAGAAACCAGGAGCGCTGGGACGAGGCTGCACAGGAAACCTGATGGAGTGTTGAACCTCAGCCCATTGATCCATCAATGCTGATCGATCGGAGCTTTCAAACATGTTTCTGCTTCTTTGACGTCAATGTTTTCTGGTTTCTTTAGTTTCTGTGACAGAAAATTCTTTGCTTGTGAAACACTGTATAAACCCAACCACTGATTAATAAAGAAAGGGATGGGCTGATTATCAACTGTGAAAATGACAGATGATTGATAGTTATAGATACTAGGATGGTAGTAGTCCTGTTTACTACATATAACAGTTGAACCAGCATTTACACCTCAGCTACATCAAGATGAAAGGCTGAGCAGGTCAGGCTCTCCCTTTCTTCAGGCTGTGACGGAACATCACGTTCCTCTGGTTAGCTGGTTAGCTCTGGTTAGTTCTGGTTAGCTCTGGTTAGCTCTGGTTAGCTGAGTCCGCTCCGTTCTACTCCTGAATCTGGATCATTTCTCTGTGTTTGCATGAAAGACCTCATTAGAGTGCAGAGGAATCATAGCTCCCACTACTGAGAGTTTGATGAAACAGGCCTGTCCTGTGCTCATGCTAACACAGCATTAACCAGGAGGAGCTGAGGTTTCACATGTTGGAGCCTGGATATGACTGAGGAGGAGCAGGAGGCACAGGAGGAGCAGGACTCAGATCTGACCTTTACTAACTTGCAGCTAAATGAGAGTTGGGAGGACGATGAGCAATCCTCCAAAGGTCGGCTGCAGTGACCAGGCCTCAGATCATCATCACATTTACTCTGAGACTCCAGGGGTCAAACGCTCTGACAGGCTCTGTGTGTGTGTGTGTGTGTGTGTGTGTGTGTGTGTGTGTGTGTGTGTGTGTGTGTGACCTCCACCAGAGATGATTCAGGCAGAGACCTGAGGAGAGGAGAGGAGAGGAGGAGGAGAGGAGGAGAATGAAGGGGTTCTGTTGCCTTGTGTCTAGAGCTAGTAACTAATGATTGTTGTTGTGATTGTTGTTGTTTGTGGTTAATTTATCTGTCGATTATTTTCTGGATTAATCGACTCGTTACACTGTTAAAATAGTTAACAGTTGTCGCTTTGTCGTTGAATCATTGAGTTGTTGCAGTTCTCGTTTTGCCTGCAGCACCTGAAGACATCATGCGTAAACTGTCTCCAGGTGTTAGCGGCACAGCGCCCCTGCTGGCCTGGAGGGAGACTGCAGCTGTTTGGAACACTGGAAACAAACCCTCAGCTTCACCTCCCTCCTGCCCCCCCCCCCCCCCCCCCCCCCCCCCCGCCCCCCCCCCCCCCCCCTCCCCCTCAGCTTAGCACCAGCCTGGATTCTTCCAGAAAACACTCGCTGTGTTTGGGTCTCCAGCTCTGCAAACACTCAGAGCCTGAAGGCTTCATCACCAGCTCCTCAGCTCAGCAGCAAAACAATCTCTGGGAAATAATTGGCCTGACAACATGCAGATGCACCACATGATGGGGGGGCAGCTCAGCTGCTCTCAGAGTCACCTCACTGACACTCCCAGAGCTGAGCAGCGGCTCGGGGGGGAGGTGTGTGTGTGTGTGTGTGTGTGTGTGTGTGTGTGTGTGTGGGGGGGGGGTCTTACCTGGAACGAAGCTGCCTTGCACCACCTCCTTGTACGCCCACCAGCCCTCATGAATCTTGGGCGGGTTCGGCTGCTGCCCTGTGAGGAGAGAGGAGGAGACAGAGGAGCAGGTCAACCTCTGGACACGAGGAGGCAGAACCCACCACACACACACACACTATACACCATCCACTAGTGTCTCAGCAAGAGAAGTTCCAACATTATGGAAAATATCTGTAACAATCTTTAAACTAGTAACTAACCAGCCTTTAACTAGTCTTTAGAAACAGGATCAACTGGGACATCCTTGGTCCAATCACATCATTTTAAAAGGATGTAAATGTGGTGAAGATCCGCCAGGCCTCCCTTCTGTCTACCAGAGAAGAAGAGCTGATTCTGGACAGATGTGTGGCCAGTGGTGGGACAGGTGACAGGTGACAGTAGTACCAGCAGGTCCTCAGAGCAACACCTGTGGAACACCTGTGATCGGGACATCCCTAACACAATGAACCACCACACAGAGAGTCTGACTTATAATTACAATTAGTGAGCGAGAGAACTTCACACGTTTCACTCGTGTTTTCCACGACAGTCGTCTTCTAACCGCTCAGAGTTTAGTCTCCTCAGAACCTGCAGGTAAAGTCACGCACACCTCCTCCTCTCACACCAAATCAAACATAATGTGATTAGTTATTAAAGGTAAGTTATGATCCTGTAGAATAGCTGTTCTGAGTGGGTCCTAATGACTGATGAAGGGACATTATGTGACTAACGTGTTAATGAGCAGCTGGTTAAAGATTAACAAGTAGTAACAGGTGGTAGCGTGATCTGTAACCTGTCACCAGTTCACACCTTCACCTTTCATTATCTCTGAGCAGTGAAGTCGTCTTCATGACAAACCTTGTTCCTTTTGATTTTGATACATATCAGTGACCGTGCTGCAGTTTATCGAATCTAATCTAATCTAGTCTAATCTAATCTAATCTAATCTAATCTAATCTCTAATCTTCCTGAGAGACGCTGTGCCTAGCAGAGAAGAATAACAGGGCTGACTTAGTAAAGGTCTCAGGTCTCAGAGCAGAAAGAGTTGTGACTGGGGAATTACCAGCAGGCCTGCGGGATATTACTTTTTACTCCACACACACACACACACACACACACACACACACACACACACACACACACACACACACACACACACACACACACACACACACACACACACACTGTTCACTCAGCCGCCTCAGTGCGTGGGCTTTAATTGAGGGTCTGGAGGTTTCTCTGCTGTTTGTCTTTAATAGAAGCTGAAGGGACCAAACAACCTCTGCATCTAAACTGCAGCGACTCTAAAGAGCAGCTCCAATCAGAGAGAGAGAGTGTGTGTGTGTGTGTGTGTGTGTGTGTGTGTGTGTGTGTGTGTGTGTGTGTGTGTGTGTAGGTCAGGGTCTGGACCGAGCCAGGAAAGGTTGTTTTCTCAGAGGGCGAGGGCTGCAGCAGGGGCCACTAACCAACAGTTTAACCCGCCACAAACGAACAGCACAAACCGTGGCTGGTCGCTGGTGGCGGTGAGTGTTTCTGAGGAGGGCCGCGCCCGCCAGGCCGTTTCCACGGCAACGCCTCAGGTGAAACCACGGTATGAACGGCGCCCGAGGAGCCTGCAAACGTCAGTCAGTCCAAAATAACAATCAGAATAATTCCTCAACTCCTTCCAAACTTCTCCTTCTGCCGTTTCACACGAGACGTTTCAGAGACTCTGAAAACAGGAAGTGGTCCTCAGCTCAAAATGCTAAACCGTAGCTGTGGTTTGTTTGTTTACACAAGAAGTGGCTGAAAAACGTCACGATACACAAACATGCATTACACAACAAGACGTAAACAGGTAGAAGTGCTGAGGTCCTCACTAAGTCACAGTGCCCCCTACAGGTCCAGGCTGTGTACTGCAGCACAGCTGACCTGAAGCCTCTGTCAGACGGTCTTTCTTCACCTGCTCGTTCAGGAGCTGATGGAGAACGTGAACCTGAACAACAACCTCAGAAACAAGAAGCAGAACTCAACCAAGCCCAGCGTATGAGAGGCTGATCTGAGGAACGCAGTCCATTAAAAGTGCTGTAAATTATTCACCAGCTATTACTAATTTACAAGGTAAGCACATTACCTCACTAATCAACTCAGCGGCAGAATTAATTTGGTAATTACTCGTTTGGCTCGTTAGCGAGCTCCGTCAGAGGAACCTTCCGGACTCTTGGACAGGTTTCAGACGGAGGAGGAAACGTTGAGTTTTAATGAGCAGCTACTAATCACTCAGCATCAGTCGCCTCGCATCAGTGTGAGTACCAAACATGTCACCCAACAACCAACTAACCAGGTCTAGAGCTGCAACCACTCATCCACTATTAACAGACTAAAGATGATAAATTAGATCTGTTTAAAATCAACCAATGAAATGAAAATAAGAGAAGTAAACAAACAATTACAAAAAACTTTTTTATAATGATTTAAAGAAAATAATCCTCTGACCTCAGCTTCTTCAGTCTGAATATTTTCTGGTTTCTTTCGTCCTCTAGGACAGAAACCCTGACCTTAGTCTATGAGAAACAGCTTTTTGATTTACCAACCAAACAACTAATGGATTAATCAAGAAAGTAATCAACTACAGCTGCACTTCACCAGCTGGAGCTGTAGTTTGTAGGTAACTACATGGAGGTTCTTCATCCTTATCTTTATTATTGCTGTAAAATCAAATGTTAAACAGAAGAAGGTTATTAAATCACACCCACAACACTCGGCGACAAACGATCTGGAACAGAAACATCTCTGCTCTCTGCAGGAGGAGGACAGCCAACCGTGATAGCATCACAACAGGGCCTCCCTCAGACAGCACATCAGAGACCAGGTGCTACAGCTAACCAGGTGCTACAGCTAACCAGAGCAGAGACCAGGTGCTACAGCTAACCAGGTGCTACAGCTAACCAGGTGCTACAGCTAACCAAAGCAGAGACCAGGTGCTACAGCTAACCAGGTGCTACAGCTAACCCGAGCAGAGACCAGGTGCTACAGCTAACCAGGTGCTACAGCTAACCCGAGCAGAGACCAGGTGCTACAGCTAACCAGGTGCTACAGCTAACCCGAGCAGAGACCAGGTGCTACAGCTAACCAGGTGCTACAGCTAACCAGATCAGAGACCAGGTGCTACAGCTAACCAGGTGCTACAGCTAACCAGAGCAGAGACCAGGTGCTACAGCTAACCAGGTGCTACAGCTAACCAGGTGCTCCAGCTAACCAAAGCAGAGACCAGGTGCTACAGCTAACCAGGTGCTACAGCTAACCCGAGCAGAGACCAGGTACTACAGCTAACCAGGTACTACAGCTAACCAGATCAGAGACCAGGTGCTACAGCTAACCAGGTGCTACAGTTCACCCGAGCAGAGACCAGGTGCTACAGCTAACCAGGTGCTACAGCTAACCAGATCAGAGACCAGGTGCTACAGCTAACCAGGTGCTACAGCTAACCCGAGCAGAGACCAGGTGCTACAGCTAACCAGAGCAGGGACCAGGTGCTACAGCTAACCAGGTGCTACAGCTAACCCGAGCAGAGACCAGGTGCTACAGCTAACCAGAGCAGAGACCAGGTGCTACAGCTAACCAGGTGCTACAGCTAACCCGAGCAGAGACCAGGTGCTACAGCTAACCAGAGCAGAGACCAGGTGCTACAGCTAACCAGGTGCTACAGCTAACCAGAGCAGAGACCAGGTGCTACAGCTAACCAGGTGCTACAGCTAACCCGAGCAGAGACCAGGTGCTACAGCTAACCAGGTGCTACAGCTAACCAGATCAGAGACCAGGTGCTACAGCTAACCAGGTGCTACAGCTAACCCGAGCAGAGACCAGGTGCTGCAGCTAACCAGAGCAGGGACCAGGTGCTACAGCTAACCAGGTGCTACAGCTAACCCGAGCAGAGACCAGGTGCTACAGCTAACCAGAGCAGGGACCAGGTGCTACAGCTAACCAGGTGCTACAGCTAACCCGAGCAGAGACCAGGTGCTACAGCTAACCAGAGCAGAGACCAGGTGCTACAGCTAACCAGAGCAGAGACCAGGTGCTACAGCTAACCAGGTGCTACAGCTAACCAGAGCAGAGACCAGGTGCTACAGCTAACCAGGTGCTACAGCTAACCAGAGCAGAGACCAGGTGCTACAGCTAACCAGAGCAGAGACCAGGTGCTACAGCTAACCAGAGCAGAGACCAGGTGCTACAGCTAACCAGGTGCTACAGCTAACCAGAGCAGAGACCAGGTGCTACAGCTAACCAGGTGCTACAGCTAACCAGAGCAGAGACCAGGTGCTACAGCTAACCAGGTGCTACAGCTAACCAGGTGCTACAGCAAACCAGAGCAGAGACCAGGTTACAGGTCACTTGACAGACTGAGGCTGCTTCATGTTGCCTGAGGTTAAACAACAGGTAACGTGTCAATGAAAGTAGTGAGTGGTCAGACAGCTGTACGTCATGGTGTGTGTGTGTGTGTGTGTGTGTGTGTGTGTGTGTGTGTGTGTGTGAGCCCTGGGGACTGGAGCTGCTGGAGCTGACAGGGTCCTCTTCCATCTCTGAAGTCCGTAGAATAACGTGGCTGCCAGAAACTGAACTCGGACATAAATAAAACATGTGATCTGACTGATAAAGCGTCTCTCTCCCTATTATTTCAGACTAATTAGAAGAAGAAGGTGAAACAGTTTTATCAGCGTCACTCTGAGACAGATCGGTGCAGCGAGGCTGCAGCGATAAATCCTCTGAAGGAAACTGAACCTTTCATGGTCCCGGGGGGGGGACCACAGCAGCGCAGCGCTGGGGCTAATTACTGAGAAAATATACCAAGAGACGAACGAAAAGAACAAGAACGAGTAGGAGGAGAGAGAAGACTCAACATGTAGCAGAGAGGAAGAAAACCACAAAAAGTAAAGAATGAAACTGAAGAGTCGCAGCGTGTTGGATGTTCAACTGTGAAGTGTGATCTGTGAAGAGACGAGATCCTCTGGTGAAGAGAAGAAACACAATAATGAACATTTACTGGGAATGCTAGTGGCAGGAATGCTCGTAATAGCAGTAGTACAGTAATCATTTTCTGTAGTTCACAATTTTTTACAAATTTTCTTGCAAAAAACAGCAAAACATCACTACTACTACTCTTACTATTGCCACAGAAAGGCCAGTTCCTCCACCGTCAGGTTGTCCATTCATTCACTTCCTACAGGAAGTGAAGGCCTGCGGCTCAGCCAGTCACAGAGCGTTTCCTCAGCAGCTACATCTCCGTAGGAGAACGAAGAAGAAGCAAGGGACAACAGTGACGTGGCTATGCTACCCGTAGGTAGTAGCGGGTAGAGCAGACATGGCAACCTCTGGTTTACAGAGCTGCAGCGTTATAGATGCAGTTTGTTCTCCTGAGCTTTCCTCTGAAACAGAGAGCGATAGAAACATAGCGATGGAGACGGAGCGACGGAGAGCCGTCAGTCCTGAGGAGGCTGGAGGAGGCTGAGAGCAGATGGAGACGCGCTCCTCCTCAAACTCCACAGCGCAGTACGCAGCCGATCTGCCAGGCTCACAGCACTGATCCAAAGGATCTGGAGGCAACTTTCATCAGAGAGAGAAACTCATGAGAACATGAATAAATCATTAACGAGACGAACTCTGAGAGTCTGACTGGAGCTGCAGCTCCGTCAGAACATTCTGGATGTTCTGCCTGAACAGACACCATCAGCAGCTTCACCCTCCTGATCCTGGTCTGGCCTCCACCCTCCTCTACGACTCCAGGAAGACACGTCTGAGCACCGCTGAAGCCAGACTGAAGTGAAGTCAACAATTCTGGCAAAAACGTGTCCATCACAATTAGTATCACAGAATTAGCTGAAATGTGTGTATTGTTAAAACAATATGTTTTTGACATGAAATATGTAAAACGTGATGTCAAGCATCGAGCAGTGGAGGTGACGAGCCGTCTTCACCTTATAATGAGACCGTATCACCCTGACGTAGCGTGGTGATGACACATCATAATCTATGTTTACATGTTTCTAGATGTTCTATCTTTACATGTTTCTAGAAGTTTAGCTTTAGATGTGGAGCTTAGGAGCAGTAACTGTTTTTTCTTAAACCATAATAATGTTATACATAATAATACATATGTATGTTGTTGCTAAAGTGGATTGGTCAGTTTTAAGTCAAAACTATTCAAACTGAAACTGAAAATAATCTGACAAACCAGTGATCTCTGATCCAGCTGACCTGATCATCTCCTCCTTCTCCTGGTGACATAGAAGCTATGAGCTCTGGTTCCATCAGAGCTCACAGTCTGTTCCACACACTGTGTGTCGCTGTGGGAGTATTACGCTCTGCTCAGATCTGGCTCCTCTCATGCTGACCTGGCACCCACAGGTAGGCTGCTCTCTGATTGGCTGTCTCTGCTGACATCAGCAGCTGCCGGCTCAGCCTGGACTCAGAGTCTTCTTGTCTCTGTCGTGTCCAGAGGGCAGATCTCCAGCCTGACTGAACCCATGTCCGTCACTCTGTGTCTGTCACAGCGACAGCTCCGTTCCTCCTCAAACATCTCCACTGCTCAGTGTGAGCACCAGGACCCGCCGGGCCGGGCCGGGCCGGGCCGGGCCGGGCCGGGCCAGCCAGGCAGGGTAGACGCTGTCTTGTGTCAGGTTCCAGACCAAACAATGAAGAAGCGATCGACAGGTGACAGCAGGCAGCAAGACAGCAGGAACATACCACAAACACACTTTTAACCAGTTTAACTAGTCTAACAATCAATTAGGCCTCAGCCACAATGTAACAAACAAGATCCTCCTTCCCTCCTCCCTCCCTCCTCCCTCCCTCCTTCCTCCTCGCTCCGTCCTCCCTCCCTCCTCCCTTCCTCCCCACTCCTTCCTCCCTCCTCCCTCCCTCCCCCCTCCCCCCCCTCCTTCCTCCTCGCTCCGTCCTCCCTCCCTCCTCCCTCCCTCCTTCCTCCTTCCTCCTCTGCTTCCGAACTCACAGCTCCACTTAAGCCGTATGACGGATGTGTTTGGCCACAGCTTCTTTCTGACCTGAATCCTATTTAGCTCGGCACCAGCGCCGTCTCGTCCTCGCTCCCTGGGAGTCTGGCAGCTCCATCCCTTCTTCTCTACATCCCTCCCTCCCTCCCTGCCTCCCTCCTTCCCTCAGCCACTGTAAATAAACACTTCATTTTCATATCACACCCAAACTCCTCACATTAATATTCATCCAGGGGCTCAATGCTGAGGCTCAACCATGCAGAAAGAGAGAGAAAGAGGGAGGTGGGAGGGAGGTGTGTGTGTGTGTGGAGGGGGGGGGGGGGGGTGACACAGAGCAGGACCGGTCCAGGACGACAGAGACAGAGAGAAAACTGAGAGAGACAAGACTCCGAGACTGAAGTGCGAGAGACGACGTCCATAAACGAAGCTGACCTTCCCAACAGCTGCTCTCTGACTTATGGGACAATTATCTCTCACCCTCTAACAGTGTGTGTGTGTATGTGTGTGTGTGTGTGTGTGTGTGTGTGTGTGTGTGTGTGTGTGTGTGTGTGTGAGTCACAGATCTGTGCCCTGCAGAGGGAACCATGCCGAGAGATGGTTCTCTGTGACACGTAGAGCTCCGTCTCTTTAGGCTCAGAGGGAGTGCAGTGAGGTCCGGAGCCGGGACGGTGCCGCCCTGTAAGCCAGCGATGGGGACGAGGCGACTACCTCTCTGTGCATATCCAGAACATCCTGCCAGGGTGCACGGACAACGCGGAACCAACACATCCAGGACGAGAACTGTCCTGTGAAGACTCGGTCAGTCTTCAAGGACAGCTGTGTGATGTCACACGGCAGAGATGCGTTCAAGGTTTGGAAAATGCCTGGGGAAATGTAGCGCGTGGACGCCTCAAGTCGCTGCTGGAAACTATTAGATGTAGAAAACAGTTGTGTAGATCTGGACCTGACTGATCTGCTGGGACTGGAGGCTACATACGTTTGTAAACCCTTCGGCAAGCTAACAGTGTGTGTGTGTGTGTGTGTGTGTGCGTCTGTGTGTGTGTGTGTGGGGGGGGGGGCTGATTGATTGTGATGGTAATGTCAGTGTAAACAGCTGTATCAGTTTCCAGAGCATTGATTGCTGTGAGGAGAGGAGGAGATTGTTATCTCTGCTCTAATGATGTGATTACTTCATGCTACATCAAATCATTGAACCTACAGTCACACACACACACACACACACACACACACACACACGCACACACCAGGATGCTGGATGAAAATGGTGATTTCTTCCTAATAGGATTTTGATGTTGTGCTTATTGCGACCAGGTCATTACAAGCTGTTTCTATTGAACGTTCTCCTGTTGGATGACCAGTGTCAGCGCTGCAGTTTTAGTTTGAGCTTCTCTGGTTTCTCATCATCAAAACATCCCATCAAATAATACAAAATAAGATCAAATAAAAAAGAAATGCTTTTTTTAAAAAGTGGAGCTGTCTTTGCAGCTGTACCTGGAAATATTGAAAATATTGATGTTGTAAAAGTTATGAAACACTGATTTCATCATGTGTTCCGCTGATTCTGCTGCGTTCATGCTGATCTGGCAACCACATGCAGGCTCCAGTCTGACTCTGTCTCTCACATGAACAATCACAGGACTTTACCTGATTAAACACAATTGAATATGTCTGTGGAGATTCTCATTCATCCAGGTCGTAATAATCTAAACAGCTGGAATCTAATGGACTGAATGCGGCTTTGACACTTATGACTCAATATGACTCAATATGACTCAGTATGACTCAATATGACTCTATGTGACTCTATATCACTCTATATGACTCAATATGACTCTATATCACTCTATAGGACTCTATGTGACTCTATAAGACTCAATATGACTCAATATGACTCAATATGACTCAATATGACTCAATATGACTCAATATGACTCAATATGACTCTATGTGACTCTATATCACTCTATATGACTCAATATGACTCTATATCACTCTATAGGACTCTATGTGACTCTATATCACTCTATATGACTCAATATGACTCTATGTGACTCTATATCACTCTATATGACTCAATATGACTCTATGTGACTCTATATCACTCTATATGACTCTACATAACTCTACATGACTCTATATGACTCTATATGACTCTACATGACTCTATATCACTCTACATGACTCTATGTGACTCTATATCACTCTATATGACTCTACATAACTCTACATGACTCCATATGACTCTATATGACTCTATATGATTCTACATGACTATGTTCCTAGTTCTCAGCTTCTTCTCACTGTGTGGTGGAGGGGAGCCACTCGTATTGGAACGTCTCATTCTGTCTCAGACTCATGGAAGAAGACGTGAAGATGTTTGAGGAGCAGCTCTCTGAACTCCGATCCCAATGAGTCTGGGGGCGGGGCCTGGAGCTCAGTGAGACTCTGGGGGCGGGGCCTGGAGCTCAGTGAGGTCTGGGGGCGGGGCCTGGAGCTCAGTGAGGTCTGGGGGTGGAGCCTGAAGCCCAGTGTGGGTCTGGGGGCGGAGCCTGGAGCTGGTCACAGCCTGAGTTGCGCTGCAGAGTTTCGGAATGACTGATCACAGTCTCTGAGAGGAACTCTCTCCTCTGAGTTTCCGCTCTGACCCACTTCTCTTCTCTGAAACTTTTTTTCTGCTCTTCCTCCTCCTCCTCTTCCTCTGGGAGCCGACAGAGTGGAGAAGAAACACATTATTGTGTTTTGTCACGGCAGAGAAATGAGAGGTGAAGTAGAGAGCGATCAATAATTGAGCGGAGCTTTAGAGGAGGTGAGTACCTTTGTCCTCCTCCGGCCTCTGATCCCATAAAGCCCAGAGCGGACGCTGCTCACTTCACCTCTCAGTCTGACTCCGTCTTTACTCTCAGCTTTTACTGAGCACACGTAACGTCATGTTTCACACCACAAAGTAAAGCTAACGACAGACAGTTTGTTGACAGGTGATTGTGCCAGGGATAAACCAAGGAGCTGGCTCCTGGCCGGCTCCTCTGTTGGTTGAGGAGCAGCCTGTAAAAAGACCAATAAAGACCTGCAGAGAAAAGGCTTCCACAGCCCGAGTAAATGTCCTCATTATCGCAGACACATTTCATCAATTTCATTTTATCTTTAATTCTCGTCTCAGATGTTTTGCTAGCAGTGTTACAGCGTCTCAGTCACATGTCCTGATTACTGATCAAACTCATGCACAGTGCAACTTAGTCAAGGACTAGAGCTGTAAACGCTAATCAATTAATTGTCAATTAATTGACTACTTAGCTATTAAACTGTGTAAATATCAATTTGAATATTGATCTCAGGAACCCACCACTGTTTCCACCGCTAGTTTATGAACCAAAGCACCGAAGTAATCGACAGATTGATCAACTGCAAAAATAATTGTTTGTTGCACTCCTGTTTATATCTTTACCTGCACTTTAGTCTCTGGTTTGTCTGATCAATATTCCCAGGTTTAGTCCCTGAGGCCGGTGCTCGTTGTCTCTGGTAGACGTTATGTAGTGATGAGGACGGTGTTGGAGGACGGGTAATAATTGATGAGCGGCTTCGCTCTGGTCCAGCGGAACATGTTGAACACACAGAACAAACCGAGGTCGTCTGGTGTCGTTATCGCTAACGACCTGCTGCCTGGCCTCAGTCTGGAGGCGTCTGGCTCTCGTCCAATCAGCTGCTCCGAGCTGGAAGCGGCTGCGCTGCAACCGAGCAGAAACATCGCTGTCTGTCCTGCACACACGCTGCCGTGTTTAATTCATGTAGACCGCACACACACACACACACACACACACACACACACACACACACACACACACACACACACCAGAGGTGGCGTGCAGTACGGTTCATGTTCCGTGGCTCAACGTCGATATTCATGAAGAGAAAGGAACGAAGAAACAACTTGGCTGAGGTCTCCTCCACAGAGGGAGGAGCTGGGAGGAGCGTGATGGTCGCTCAGAGCCACCAGCAGGTCCTCCAGCTGGTCCAGCAGGTCCAGCTGGTCCAGCAGGTCCAGCTGATACAGCTGGTCCAGCTGGTCCAGCTGATACAGCTGGTCCAGCAGGTCCAGCAGGTCCAGCTGATACAGCTGGTCCAGCAGGTCCAGCAGGTCCAGCAGGTCCAGCAGGTCCAGCAGGTCCAGCAGGTCCAGCAGGTCCAGCAGGGGGTGGGAGCTCCACATGCTGAACCCCTTCACTGGAGGAGGAACACCTCATGAAAACATCAGCTCCTCCTCCAGACCAGACCTGTGTGTGTTCCACTACCCACTTAATGTCATACACACTCTCACTGTGAAGTGCCCCCCCCCTCTTCCCCACACACACACACACACACACACACAAACACACACACTCTGCCTACACACATCTGCACAGGATTATCAGATTAGCAGCTGGTGGTCTGGCTGCGTGGACGAGGCTGCGTGTGATGCGTCTGAATTGGGACATTCGGGTGGTGCTGCGTGTGTGTGTGTGTGTGTGTGTGTGTGTGTGTGCGCATGCGTGCATGTGTGTGTGTGTGTGCGTGCGTGCGTGCGTGCGTGTGTGTGCGTGTGTAACTCCACCTGCAGCAGCAGCATCGCAGCCTGTGTGTCTGTCCCCACCTCTGACTTACTCACTCTGCTCTGCTCCATCAATCCCTCACACACACACACACACACACACATACACACACACACACACACACACACACTCCACATCCCATCTCCCTGAGGTAAATTACAGCTGGCGTGGAGGTCGTCTCACTCCAGCCGCTGATAGACTTCACATTCCTGAGCTGCAGCTGCTCGGGGACATGAGAGCTGGTCAATCACACACACACACACGCACACGCACGCACACGCATGCACGCACGCACACACACACACACACACACACACACACACAGTGACTTCTCATTTCCATCGTTCAATCTGAAATGCTGAAAATAACCCTAAACCCAGATTGAATCTTAATCTTTTCTCAGTCAAGAAACAAACTTCCTTCAGAATGAATCCTCATACAACTGCAAAATAACCACAGACAAACTGACTGACTGAAAGATAGATAGATAGATAGATAGATAGATAGATAGATAGATAGATAGATAGATAGATAGATAGATAGATAGATAGATAGATAGATAGATAGATAGATAGATAGATAAATAGATAGATAGATAGGATGGCCTCTGTGCATCATCGTAGCATTTAGACCAGTCACAGACATGTGACCAGTCCCTGAAATGTGACTGGAGGCTGAAAGGGGGGCACTGTCTGCAGCTCCGTCCACTGTGTCTCCGCCCACCACTGTCTCCGCCCACTCTTTCTCCTCCGCCCACTCTGTCTCCGCCCACTCTGCCTCCTCCCACTGTCTCCTCCCACTCTGTCCCTGCCCACTCTGTCTCCGCCCACTATGTCCCCGCCCACTCTGTCCCCGCCCACTCTGTTCCCGCCCACCACTGTCTCCGCCCACTCTGCCCCGCCCACTCTGTCCCCGCCCACTCTGTCCCCGCCCACTGAAGCCGCTGAGCGGAGCGGCCGGCCTGGAGGCAGCGTCTTATTTCCACTCCTGCTGCGACAGCAGCGCTAACAGCAGGGGAGAGGAGCGGCAGCCAGGAGCAGGACAGGTTTTTTCATTAACACACTCAAAACGACCGAGAGGCTCCACACACACACACACACACACACACACACACACACACACACACACACACAGCGAGAAGTGTCAGGCAGGTTGTTACGAGCTCCAGAGAAAAAAAGCTGCGAGACGTCTGAGTGTTTACATCACGGAGCTGGAGGAAAGTCGACATGAAACGAGCGGCGGTTGAAGAGCAGAGTCGGCCACAATCAAAAGGAACAAATTGAAAAATCGACGTGTGAGATGAAAGGAGGTCTTCTCCAACCTTCAGACGACGCAGAAAATCACGAGGAACCTGCAGACGTATGTAACCAGGCCAGTGCTCTGAGTTCTGAGTCCTGGTCCATCCACAGCCTCAGGAGGAGAAGTGGTCCATCCACAGCCTCAGGAGGAGTCCTGGTCCATCCACAGCCTCAGGAGGAGTCCTGGTCCATCCACAGCCTCAGGAGGAGGCCTGGTAAATCCACAGCCTCAGGAGGAGGCCTGGTCCATCCACAGCCTCAGGAGGAGTCCTGGTCCATCCACAGCCTCAGGAGGAGGCCTGGTCCATCCACAGCCTCAGGAGGAGACCTGGTCCATCCACAGCCTCAGGAAGAGTCCTGATCCATCCACAGCCTCAGGAGGAGTCCTGGTCCATCCACAGCCTCAGGAGGAGTCCTGGTCCATCCACAGCCTCAGGAGGAGTCCTGGTCCATCCACAGCCTCAGGAGGAGTCCTGGTCCACGTCCACGATGCTCCACCACCACGTACTAAACACAGCAGGTCAGTGTTGTTCACTGTGTCTTTGCTCTCTGAGCGCCAGGTAACTAGGTCTAAGAGACCAAAGGTAAATTGGTGTTTTAGGTTTTACCGTCCAGTCAGGACAGAGCGTAACAAGCCCACAGAGAGTGTGGAGCGGGCGTCCTGTGTACGGAGGCTGCAGAGATCCTGGTTCGAATCCCGCCGACTGCTGCTTTTTAATGTTTTCTAAAAAAAAAATTTCAGCTCGGCCCTGACGCAGTAAACAAGCACATCACATGAGCGCCACAATGTCAACAGCTCTCAAACAAAAAGAAGTGACGTTGTCAGAGTCCAAACACACACACACACACACACACACACACACACACACACACACACACACACACACAGATCCTCCCACTGGCTCCACTCACCCTCTGGTGTTTTCTTGTGTTGAAGGAGGAACAGAGTGACTCCAGATATAAACCTGATTCCTGTCCAGGTGGGCGGGGCAAACAGAGCTCATTAGCATTTAAGGGGAAAGGCATTAAAACCGAGAACCCAGCTGGCCTCAGCCTTCGGGTTTCAGACCACAGCATATTGCTAACATTACTTTAACCACCAAGGAACCATGTCAGACCCTCAGAAATGAGCAGAAGATGTTTCCTTTAATGCTGTTCTGTGGTTTCTCCAGCTGTGATGCTGATGCCTCTTGTTCTCATCCTGTGAACCTGATGCTGCCAGGTGTCAAGATGCTGACGCCTCCTAACACTGAAGAAGCTGCTGCTTGTTTGTGTGTGGACGCAGCCTCTGTTTTCTCCAAATCCACTTTGTTAAAACACTGTTTCCTGCGCTCAGAGTCTCATAAATCTTTGATTGAAACCTCTTGAGTCTCTTTTATTTTTCAGCACAAACAAAACACGATGCAGCAGCTTAATTACAGCTACAGCTGCAGTCACAAGAGCTTCTTGTCGTCACAAACAGACGTTTCTGCAAAGATCGCATTTCGTTTCGTGTCATTTTGTTGCCAAACACCTGATCAACAGCTTGGTTTCATGTCATCAGAACAGATGCTGCAACACGCTTTCTTTACACTTTTAACACACAAAATTCATATAAGCTACTGAAGGACTGAACAGTCTTGTGATTGGCTGTCAACTCTTCATCTCAGCTCAGCTCAGGAACAAGTCGCTGATATAAACATGCAGCCTTAGTGCAGCTGCTACACAGGGCCACACATCCTCACATCTATGGGGATGACTGGAACCACACCCTGCTTCCCATCCCATCCAAACACTTCTATTTTCTAACTTCACTTTTAAAACTAGAACCTCATAGCTCCAAAAACACTGAGTGAGTAAACAGACTCCATCTAATGTTACACACCTGAGGGGATAAATAAAGCACTTATCTCATATCAGAACATCCAAGTGTCAGTAACACCCAGCCACTTAGGAACATGGAGGAAACATGCAGACACACACACACACACACATACACACACACACACACACACAGCAGGACAGCGTGTGGACCTGCTGCAGACGTGTGTTTCTGTCATGAATAAACAGGGGTCTCTTCCTCTGATTTCAGCTCGGCCTCATTTACATTCCTCTGCAGGTAGCGTGTGATTATCTGCAGCACTCACGCAGACAGCGAGCCCGAGCCGACCAATCACAGGCGGGCGCCAGCGTCTCGGAGCGGCCCGGGTCATCACAACAACGCCAGACCAGGGTGGGAGCGGCCTGCCCGGCTCCACTGATTCTAGAACTCATTCCACCCTTCTTAAACGTATTCATGGTCTCGGCCCACAGTTCCTGATTGTTTGATTGCTTTAGTTTCATGTCTTTATGAACAGAGTTGAGTTGAGTTCAGGGCTGAGAGACACAGACACAAGGCAGGAACAGTTTGTGTGGCAGAGAGTGAGTTCATTCTGTCACTTTATACTATTGAACAACTTCTGGAAGCATCCTCAACTGCCTCAAACTATTTGGTGCCTATGCCAAATATCATATCTTCATCTCATCTGAAGACATCTTATTCACTGTCTATCAGAAAAAAGCTGCCTTGTTTTGGATGTTTTTCGACAGCTGGATTCCACATTTTCTCAGGGAAGAGAGGTGTAAACACGCTGCCAGTCCGGCCGGTCAGGCTCGGATCACTGCCAGGTCCAGTCACTAGCCCAGTGGTCAGAGAGCAGCTGAGGCAGCTCCAGGTCGTTCGTTTGTCTCTTTCCAGGACTCTGAGTCTGAACTCGGTCCTCTGCTCCTGTCTCCTCAGGTCTCAGCTCTGCTCCTGCTCGTTATTCACAGGTCAGAGAGCTGAGCGTCTCTGTCTCCTCCTCTCTGTTGGATTCAGGATGGGACAGTTTGTTTCTTCATCTTTACTTGAGGATTGAGTATCTCTGTTAGTCTCTGTTAGTCGATGAGACAATAACGTGCTTCCACTCTTTACAACGAGAAAGGAGACGACAGGAAACGAATGATTCTGTTCCTGCCGTTTATTCTTTTGCTTCTGGTGCTCGTCTCAGCTGTTGTTAAAGCAGTTGTGTTGTTAAACCTGAGAACAGAGAAGGAATGTAAAGCTCTGGGATCAGGGACATTTCTTCTCTCTGGTTTTAAGAGCTGGAATAGTTCCAGCAGCATCCAGTCTGAGCGAGGCCAGAGGCCAGACACCAGTGCAGCATCCGGTCGTTTTTCAAAATAAAAGGACTGTGCGTGTCTGCTCCGTGGTCCGGTGGGCCTGTCAGGGAGCAGCTAAGCATGCTGCGTATCTTTGGGGCGAGGCATAGAAACACGTCTTTCTGTGTCTGAACTGATGGAGAACAGCAGAGAAACTGTTCCAGACACAGGTGGAGACCCACGTCCTGCTCTGGGCTCTCACCATCGAAGAAACAAAGCGTCAAAGCAGATATAACAAGTCTTTGTAGATCTTTCTAAAGATCTCTCAGATTCACAGTCACAGACATGAACATGAACATGAACATGAACATGAACATGAACATGAACATGAACATGAACATGAACATGAACATGAACATGAACATGAACATGAACCAACCTGCTGGTTGCTTGTTAGAAATGTCATTTACTCGACACTAAGGTCAAATATCAGATTAGTAAAAACTGTTTTTACTGTAAATCATTTCTCATTATGTGTGTTTAGGAGTCCAGTCCTGTGGAACCAGGACTTCCAGTCTGCCCACCATGTTTCTGGAGGAATCCATCAGCATGTCTATAACGACTATAAAAGCATGAGGGATTCTGCTCAGCAGCCATCAGTCTGTGTGTGCAGGTTTGTGTTTTCCTGGTTTGACTGATGGCGTCTGAAGATGGAGGAGCAGAGCGAGGCCGTCAGTGGCGACGTCTCGCTGTCACTCAGAGGAGATGACACGGTGTGGACGCAGCTGATCCAGGAATCACTGAGACACCTGTCACATCACAGCCACATCCACACACTACGCCCCGTACAGGCCGCACAGAGGCTCTGATCCACTAACGACTGCTCTGTTCATCTGGACAGATGTGGTAAACAACCTTCTGAGGACAAACCACCAGAACGCCCAGAAGACTCATTGTTCTGGCATCGACCACTGTCCGAGGCTGGACGCTTGGAGGACTCGCTGCACTTTATGAAGGAACGGAGCTACTAGACGGTGTTCAAACTTCTATCACTCAGCTCTGACCAAAACTACGACATCTCCATCTTCCTCAGAGAGGAGGACCAGGACCAGATGTTGCCAGGATCATGGGATAGAGCTAATGGAAACACCTGCAGCAGCAGCTGGACTTCATCCACATCTTCCTAGTGACTCTAGTGACGGCTGCTCCAGACTGAATAACTGGATTAGGATTAAGCTGAGGGTGTGATGGTGGCTGGATCTGTCCCTGCGTCTCAGCTGTTTCCTCTGTGGATCCGTGGAGACGCAGAGACACAGAAACCAGCAGGAAATGAGGCGTCTTCATCAATCGAGTGTATCTGAAGATGATCTCAAAGAAAACAACAGTTTAACCTAAAGCCCGCGGGTGGTTGGATGCTCCCTGCTGTTTGGCTGCAGTTTCACTTCAATAGTGTAAATAAACGACATTAAAGCTCAAACCCAGGGATCAAATAACCCATGTGAGACTCTCTCCATGTTTTAAATATAGAAGCCCAGCTCCACTTCAAACGCTCTATAAGTAGCAGCTGACATCAAAGGACCATTGTCAGATAATTCATAATTAGATCCATAATGAAATAACACGGCTTCAACGAGGCCTCGCCGTCAACGGCAGGACTCCTCCTCACACAAACCCTGAGATTACAGCAGCTCACTCCATGTGACGCACGCTTCTTCACCTCTCCAGTGACAGATGGATAGACCTCTGAAGCCAACACAGCAGGAAGTGGACCAGACACTTCCAGAGCTTCTGGACGGTTTCATGCTTTCAAAGTTTGTCCGCAGAAACAAACGGACGTTGATTTGTCAATGATCTGGAGATCAATACAGCCATCCCTCCATCCCTCCATCCTCCATCCCTCTATCCTCCATCCCTCCATCCCTCCATCCCTCCATCCTCCATCCCTCTATCCTCCATCCTCCATCCCTCTATCCTCCATCCCTCCATCCTCCATCCCTCCATCCCTCCATCCCTCCATCCATCCTCCATCCCTCTATCCTCCATCCCTCCATCCCTCCATCCCTCCATCCTCCATCCCTCTATCCTCCATCCTCCATCCCTCTATCCTCCATCCCTCCATCCTCCATCCCTCCATCCCTCCATCCATCCTCCATCCCTCCATCCTCCATCCCTCCATCCCTCCATCCATCCTCCATCCCTCCATCCTCCATCCCTCTATCCTCCATCCCTCCATCCCTCCATCCATCCTCCATCCCTCCATCCTCCATCCCTCTATCCTCCAGCCCTCCATCCCTCCATCCCTCTATCCTCCATCCCTCCTCCCTCATTTATCTATTCCTTGTTCTAAATACGTAACATAACGTGTCTGTTACTCCCTGATTATGTTCACAAATCCCTCTGATCGCTGAGACCAACAGAGCTGCTGTTCACTCACATTAATAACAAACACTTGGAGGAAAAAGAACAGATTACACACACACACTCACACACACACTCTCACACATACACACACTCACACACACACACAAACACACTCTCCCATGGCTGGAGGAGGAAATAAGAGTTGTGGACCAACAGCACTGAGGCCGGAGGCTGCAGATGAGGTTGACCCGACATTAACATCAGGCCGTTTGGTTTACAGCTGAGGTCAGGACCCATCCACACACACACACACACACACACACACACACACATACACACACACACACACGCACACAGACACACACACACACACACACACACACACACACACAGTACGTCAGGTTACATTATCCCACACAAACCTGCTTGTGCTTCTGGAAGCAGTGAAAATGACATTATAATGAAAATAGAGTCTGACCTGACATTGTGAGATGTATAAGGCAAATAATGACAGAATCAAATAAAAATTTATACACGTCCACTTAACTGTTCTAGGAATGTAACTGAGTGAGTGGGATTCCTCGTCTGTGTGGAACCTGTCCAGTGGGTCTGGGGGCCTGCAGCAGCAGACCTGAGGTCAGCCAGACAGCACCTCTGGCTCCATGATGCTTGTTTTCGTCTTTGAGGCGGGGACCGCTGTGCGCCTGGTGGCTGTGGTTCCCCGGGACAGAACCTTCCTCTCGCTGGCCGGGTTTCTGTCCAGCAGCCATGCAACGGTCTGAGGATAAACTCAGAGAGCAGCTGTGTCTTCATGTTCTCCTCCAGCTCTGGAGGAGAACCAGCCAGTGTCAGAGCAGGAGGAGCATTCTGAGGGAGCACCCCAGGAAGAATGTCATGCTCTGTCTCCTTTCATGCTGATCTGGCGACCACGCATAGGATCCACTCTGATTGGCTGTCTCACCTGCCACTCATATAAATGATCATGTGACTCCACATGTCTTAACATGTACATGATTTTACATTCTAGCATATTGTTAAATATAACAACTAAACATAACTAAACATAACTCTATGTCTCTTAAAGAGACGGTACGTGTCTTTGACATGACGCTATGTTTCCTCACGTGACACTACATGACTTAGCCCAACCATAAATGATTTCATACTGTGATACAGGACTCCTCGTTCCTGGTCCTCAGTAGTTCCTCAGCTTGCTCTGGTAACTGGAGCTTCGCTGCAGCTAGAACCAGAGGAGGAACCTGAGGAGGAACCAGAGACTGAGGAGGAACCAGGACCAAACAGCACTGTCCTGCATGTCCTCACCTCCCTGGATGGAGGCAGCTATTTATGTCACATTCTGTCTCAGTTCAGACCTCAGAACCTTTCTAAATCTGATATTTCTATGTTAATGAGGACGTGATGATGCTGAACGTCTTCAGAGGGAGCAGACTCATTATTCAACAGTCTGCTCTCTGTAATAAACTCATTCCTGACATCGTCTCCCCTGTATTACAGGAACTCTGGGCGGTCAGGCTGTGATTCTCAGGAGCTACGGAGCGACTCCTCAGAGACCTCCTCCTCCTCCTCTCCCCTCCCTCTCCTCTCCTCCTGGAGCAGTGCCAGGCTTTGCCTCTTGATTACATCACAGATTAGAGCCTCGGCACTAAAGAGACTTTCATGTCCACAATCCAGGCTCAACTGTGCGAGATAATAAGCTGCCTTGAAGTGTGATTTAGCTGCAAGATCACTGCTGCAGATCCATGTAGAACAACGTGACATGGCCGGACCGGTGGGAGGGGGTCCTGGGGGCGTGGGGGGGGCTTTCTGGGGGGGGGTAACATACCCTGTTGTATATGTTACAGGGACCAATAAAACATCCTATTCTATTCTATTCTATTCTATTCTATCTTCCACAGCAAGATGAAGAAACAACAAATCTTCTACGTTACATAGAAGTGAGTGGCTGCGACCATGTGAGGTCTGAGCAGAGACGAGCTGGAGCTGTGATGTTAGCTAGCTAGTTAACGTTAACTAGCTAGTTAACGTTAACTAGCTAGTTAACGTTAACTAGCTTTAACTAGCTAATTAACATTAGTTTCAATCAGAGTAACCGTCTGAACAGTGCCTACAGGAGAAGCTGACTCTCAGACTTCAGGCCTGAGTCTGAAGCTCCCCCGAGCCTGCGCTCCTCTCTCCCTGTGCTCCTCCCTCCCTGTGCTCCTCCCTCCCTGCGCTCCTCTCTCCCTGCACTCCTTTCCTTATGCACTCCTCCCTCCCTGCGCTCCTCTCTCCCTGCACTCCTTTCCCTGTGCTCCTCCCTCCCTGCGCTCCTCTCTCCCTGCACTCCTTTCCCTGTGCACTCCTCCCTCCCTGCGCTCCTCTCTCCCTGCACTCCTTTCCCTGTGCTCCTCCCTCCCTGCGCTCCTCTCTCCCTGCACTCCTTTCCCTGTGCACTCCTCCCTCCCTGCGCTCCTCTCTCCCTGCACTCCTTTCCCTGTGCTCCTCCCTCCCTGCGCTCCTCTCTCCCTGCACTCCTTTCCCTGTGCACTCCTCTATCCCTGCGCTCCGCTCTCAGTCTGTCACAAATGGATGGCTGGACCACCACAGCTTCTAGAAGCTCCTGAAGATACATCTGGCTGAGTCCTGCTCCTGCCCCTCCTCCTAAATCTGCTCCTCCTCCTCTCCTCCTACCTCTGCTCCTCCTCCTCTCTCCCCTGGTCCTCTGAAGAACATGGAGCAGGGTTGACTGCAGCTCTGTTCTGCTGCTCTAGATATTTCATTTCTTCTAAATAATGACTGTCCTCCTCTGGTTCTCCTCCACTGGTTCTCCTCCTCTGGTTCTCCTCCACTGGTTCTCCTTCCAGGATGCTTTGATCCTGAGCCAGTGAGGAGATGTTGTGTGTGAGTCCTTCAGGGAGGTACATATTTAATAAGTCGCTCGACGACTTCAACAGGACAACTACACATCTGCTGCTCACTTTGCACATAACCTGTCATAGGTTAGTCTGTCTCACTGATTCTATGGACTTTATATCTGCAGCATGTGATGGTCTATCTATCTATCTATCTATCTATCTATCTATCTATCTATCTATCTATCTATCTATCTATCTATCTATCTATCTATCTATCTATCTATCTATCTATCTATCTATCTATCTATAGAGAACATCCAGCACCACCTCAAATAAGTTCCTGAAGACAAATCTCCAACATCTCTCTCCAACACCATGGGTGGGGGTGGGGGTGGGGGCGGACGTCACGAAGGTGCCCCCCTCCCCACACCACCACCACCACCAGAGCGAAGACGCGCGTGATGCGTAAAACCTGAGGAGGATGACGCACCAGACCGACTCTAGGAGCTGCAGGTCACCACCCTGCTGGCGTGGTGATGGATGGAGGTGTGACATCAGGCCCCTGTCTGCAGGACAGGACACACACACACACACACACACACACACACACACACACACACGGCAGAACCGACTCCCTCTAACCTGCCGTCAGGAGGCTGCAGGTGGAGCTCAGAGGCGCAAAAGCTGCGCCCCAAACTGCGCAAAGCAGCTTCAGCCTCCAACAAACCAACCGCACATGATCCCTGATGCAGAATGCAGAGCACACACACACACACACACACACACACACACACACACACACACACACACACACACACACACACACACACTGTACAGGACACAATCCTGGACTCAAGAACTGCGCATTCAGGAGGTTTCACCTCAATGTAGCGCGTATCGAAAGGAGAGAAAGAAAGAGAGAAAACCCACCCATGTCATGCGTGCGTCAGGATATACGCACGCACGCACGCACGCACACACACACACACACACACACACACAGGTATTTCTCCACGCAGGACACACCTCAGCCTGGCGCACGCAGCCCCTCTCATAAATCTGCACATTGTGCATCTTTGTACATATTTAAAGACGTGAACATGTGTGGGCAGAGCTCGGAGCCTCCGAGCCTCCGTAGTCCCGCAGAGAAGCGGAGAGGAGAGAAAAGTTCACGCATCCACGGACGGACGCGGTTCACAGGCAGCAGCGACGCCCCGCAACTCACCTGATATACAGACGATGAAATTGGCCTGAAGAATGATCAGAATCTCCCAGATTAAATCCATCCTCTGTCTTCATTCCACGCACATTACGCACAGGTTCGAAACGGATAAAAAAGAAAACAGAAAGAGAAACGAGCGGGATCAGACGGTCTCCTCTGCACACCTTCCTCCAGGTGTCCTCCACAGCCAGCACATAGCAGGTGATCACAGCCCGAGGAGAACTGGTCCCGCAGCCCGACGAGAACTGGTCCCACAGCTGGACTGGTCCCACAGCTGGACTGGTCCCAGTACTGATCCAGTGGAAGTAAAAACACGGATCAACTCCAGGAGAGAGAGCGGAGCAGAGCTGCGATCATCAGATATCAACACCTGACTGCGTTATTCCAGCGACCACCTGAACTGCGAACACATCCATCCATCCATCCATCATCCGTCACCCGTCCATCATCATCCCTCCATCCGTCCGTCCCTGGGTCCATCCGTCCATCACTGAGAGAACATCCCCGCGCAGCATCAGCACCGACTCTCACACATGACTGAGAGGAGCGGAGAGGAGAGGAGAGAGGGAGGGAGAGGATGGGAGGGGAGAGCGAGAGAGAGTCAGAGTTGCAAAAAGGAGGGAGGGATGCTCTGAGTGAGAGAGAGAAACGGAGAGAGAGAGAGGATGGGAGGGGAGAGAGAGTCAGAGAGTTTCAGAGGATGGGAGGAGGGATGAGAGATAGAGAGGGAAACACATGCAGAGGGGTGAGTAAATGATGGGAGAGGATGGAAGGGAGTGTGTGTGTGTGCGTGCGTGCGTGCGTGTGTGTGTGTGTGTGTGTGTGTGCGCGAGAGAGAGAGAGAGAGAGAGAGAGAGAAAGAGAAAGCGTTGGGACCAGACTAACACCTGGAGACGCCTCCGCTCTGAACCAGGTGAGGAGCCTCCTCCTCCTCCTCCTCCTCCTCATTCCTGGATCAAGACAGAGGAAACACAACCACAGCTTCCGGTTTTGACTGTCAGAATGAAAGCACCCTGGTTGTTCAGCAGTTCTACTTCCGGTCCTGGTTCGGTTCAACAGACACGTCATTGTTTACGGTCGTAATTAATTCGTAGTTAGTAATGTGACGTAATGCATTATATCAGTTGACATGAATCATTTTGGATAATAGCTGATTATATTAAATCTTATAGATATAAAAACATATTTGGGAGATAGTATACTGATATTAGCATAGCATTGTTTGTACACAAGGCAGTTCATAGCACTACAGGACACACTGGAACACTAAAATATAATCAATTAAAAGTAATTAAATACATTGAAATTCAATTTAAAATCAATAAAACAAGCAGATAACAAAGTTCTCAGGTGTTCGGGTGGAGGAGAAGATGGGGCTCAGGGTGGGGGGGGGGTGGAGCCAAGGCCTCACAGGAGCAGGATCTAGTTTCTCCCATTAATTTCATGGTTCATTTATTTCTCCATCAGCAGACGCACCTACGTCTCCACACATGCCTCTTCCCAACTGTCGACATCCCGACGGGAACGTTTCAGCTCTTCTGAGGATGAGTGTCAGTTCATAACAGCCGTTATCTCAGGACACTTTACAAGGAGAGCAACAACATGTCCACAGTGGACACCCCCTGTCCTTAGACCCTCACAAAGGCTGAGGAACAACTCCCCAGAAAAACCCTGACAGGGAGAACAAGGAGAAACCTCAGAGAGAGACAGAGGAGGAGATCCTCCCCCAGGAGGACAGGAGGACAGAGGAGGACAGGATAGAGAGATACATGGACTGATGGCTGACGGTTTAGATTAAAGGTCAGAGGTCGAATCAGTCCAGAGTAGAAATCTGGAAGAGCCGGGTTGAGGGACAGAGTCCTGGATCCAGCTCAGCATCTATGGAATCTGGGGGGAAGAAAGCACTGAGACTCTGGGGACGCACAGTCCCCAGTCCATAGGTTAGTCCTGCACAGTCAGGAATAGATAGATAGATAGATAGATAGATAGATAGATAGATAGATAGATAGATAGATAGATAGATAGATAGATAGATAGATAGATAGATAGATAGATAGATAGATAGATAGATAGATAGATAGATAGATAGATCTCAATGTGCCGGGGACCCCCAGCAGACTCAACCTAGAGCAGCTTATCTAGGATTGTAGGTCTATGTGTAGGCTCTGTCAAAGAGGAGGGTTTTTAACCTCCTCCTGAAGGTAGAGAGGGTGTCTGCCTCCAGGACTGAGACTGGTAGATGGTTCCACAGCAGAGGGCCTTGGTAGCTGAAGGCTCTGGCTCCCCATCTAGACTTAGAGACTCTTGGAACCACAAGTAGGCCTGCATTCAGAGAACAGAGTGTCCTAGTGGGGCAGTAGGGTTTTATCAGGTCTGAGATATAAGAGGGTGCCAGACCATGAAGACCTTTATAGACAAGGAGGAGGATTTAGAACTGAATTTTCTTTATGGCGATGGCAGAAGGCGTAGCAGATCTATTTTGTAGAGCTATGGCGTCAGATATAGAGTCAGGTCGGTGTTTTGGACCTATGAGCAGTAACTCTGTTTTTTCAGAGTTTAGAAGGAGGAAATGATGGGTCCTCCAGGCCTTGATGTCATTAAGTGTAATTGAGAGTCATCAGCGTAACAGTGGAAATCTATAGAGTGACTCCTGATGATGTCACCTGGAGGGAGCATATATACAGAGAAGAGAACTGGACCAAGCACAGATCCTTGTGGAACCCCGTGGCTGACTTTAGTGGGTGGAGGTTGGTTATCACTGACACAAACAAACTGATATGGGTCTGAAAGATAGGACCAGAACCAGTCTGAAGCAGAGCCTCTGATTCCAAGCTGATATTCAGTCTCCTTAGTAAGATCTGGTGGTCAACTGGATCAAAAGCAGCACTGAGATCTAACAAGACAAGCACTGAAACAAGACCATGGTCAGACGTTATTAAGGTGTTCATTAAGGTGTTCATGAGCTCATCACACTGCTCAACACACACACACACACACACACACACTCACACACACACACACACACAGACACACACATACACACATGCTGCCCAAAATACCCACATATGAGCTAACTATTCATGGACCAACCAAAGAGTTAGGAACACTATAGGTAAGATGGGTTTAAATATACACACACACACACACACACACACACACAGCTGTGTGTCATCAGACTGGAGGACGCTATGCTGCATGTACATCAACCTTGCAGATATAAATGTAATTGAAAAACAGAACTGAAAACATTTACCAGGGCAGGATGGAGCCGCATCAAGGCCTTTCAGTGGTCTCTCCATTATCAACCAAATGAATGGTGATGATTTTGAAGGAGGAAATAAAGCATAACTAGAGAAATATGTTTCTAACAGACTATTAAATAAATGAGCCTTCAGCTGTAAACCCTCTCCACCCACAACCACCTTCAACCTAAACATCCAGGAAGGTGGAAAACGCTCAGAGAGCTGAGCCCATACTGGAAACACAGTAAACCACCACCCCCCCACACACACACTGTGACTGGGAGGAGGCAGAGTGACTGGGAGGAGGCAGTGACGGCCAGTCGATGGGATGGAGCGTGTGATCTCCATCATCTCCTCTGAGGCTCTCCGGCCCTCAGGCCTCTGGATGGCTGCTGCTTCTCTTCAGGATGGATTTACTACGGCTGCTTTCTCCAGGAAGTGCACAATGGCCCCACTCTGTTTAAAGTCAGAATATGATTGTTATTCAGCCAACAATGGGCTCTGGGCTGCTGCTCACTTCACATCTAAGTCGCCCATCAACACACTCATTCCTCCATTCAACGTTTTTATCAGGTGTTTTCAACGTGCTCGGATTACGACCTGAGACCACAATGAGCCTCCGGATGATGTTTTGGAAAAGGGAGAAAAAGGATTCTGATGAAGAGGGAGGAAGAGGCATCATACCTTCTCCAGCTGAACGTCCTTCCCCACAGAGCTGTGTGTTCTAGAGCGTGGTTGTAGATCTGATCGATGGGACCCGGCGTGTGTTTGAAGTGATGGTGGCTGTGAGAGATGAACCCTCACCACCAGGACCAGGTGCAGAGGAAAACAGCTGAGCAAGTGTTAAAAACGCAGTGGACCCCTCAGCATCTCGCCCTCTAACAGCCGGTGGTTCTCTCAACATTTTAACTGCTCTGTGAGGAAGTTCTGACAGGAATACATGACATCTGGGCTCCGTCTAAAGGCAGGAACACACCTGAACGCACCTGGACATTAGACACCTCAGTATCAATATCTCAACTGATCTATGTCCTGCTGTTCTTCAACGTTAAACATTTGTTGTCAGGTACATTTGCAACTCAAACTAGAGAAATTATGATTTCACTTTGTTGTTTTTGGGAACCGGACCTTTACATTAAAAAACAATTTGTGATACATTTTAATGTATGAGCACTATAGAAATATAGTCTACGTAGAGGCATCACTCCCCTGGCAGGCAGAGCCGAGTAGGTTCAGGTTAATAATGTTTAAGGTTTAGGAGAGGAACATTTATTGGCTCCGGTTTACGTTTGAGAAGTTTCCTAATTCCTTGTGTGGACTTGGTTCCAGATGCTGCAGGGCAGCCAGATGTTGGGATGCTCTCCAGCAGCAGCGTGAGCGTCTCCCTCCCTCTCAATGTTCTCATCTCTTCAAAGCCTCTGAGGCTGCAGGCCACACAGTCACAGGAGGAAGAGGAAGGTAAAGATGGAGATGAAGACGATGAAGATGAAGATGGAGGTGAAGGTGACGGTGAAGGTGGCGATGAAGAGGAAGGTGAAGATATAGTTAAAGATGAAGATAAATATGAGGATAAGGATGAAGGTGAAGGTGAAGGTGAAAGTGAAGGTGAAGGTGAAAGTGAAGGTGAAGGTGAAGTTGAAGATGAAGATGAAGATGAAGATGAAGATGAAGATGAAGATGAAGATGAAGATGAAGATGAAGATGACGTTCCTCTGACTGCGTCCTGCTCATCACAGCTGCTTATTTGCTGACGTCACATTAGAAACATTAGAAACATTAGAATCATTAGAAACATTAGAATCATTAGAAACATTAGAATCATTAGAAACATTAGAAAGACATTTGCATCTCATTAGTGTTTGAGGCAGGCAGGTTGTTTACTTGTTTACTTGACCTGTTGTTTACTGAGGACGTCATGAACAGCAGAGTGAATCTGATGAGTTCAGAGGTCGTAGATGACATCATGTTCTGTTATGACCCTGTTCTAACTCTCAGCTCCTCCCTGTTTCTCCTCCATGGACCTGCTGCTCCTCCTCCTTCAGCTCCAGTCCCTCTAAATGTTTCAGCCTCAGGTTTTTACTCCCAGTTACTCATTTAGAATGCGATCGACATCCAGACGTGCTTCAGTCCGTGGATGAGAGCGAAACTCTCTGATCTCGCTTTTAGTTTCACTCCCGATCTGATCCGTGCTGCACATGAGGAGCGCGGATGAGATGAAAAGTTAACGGCGGGTCGAGCTGCTGCTGGCGGGAGCCTTGAAGAGTTTGTAGAGCAGTGAAAATGAAAACACTCTCATTCTGCCTTTCACATGAAGTTTTCATGAGGACTGAGGAAGCTGAGCTTAACACAAGACATGCACAAACATACAGCTCTGATGTAAACAATGTAGACAGTGTTCAACAGGTATACGTAAAGTGATGTGATGTGATGATGTATGATAGGATAGGATAGGATAGTACATGACATGACATGACATGACATGACATGACATGACATGACATGACATGACATGACATGACATGACAGGATAGGATAGGATAGGATAGGATAGGATATGATATGATATGATATGATATGATATGATATGATATGATATGATATGATATGATATGATATGATTAGAACAAACCAACTTTGGACAGATTAACACTTCGTATCATGATGGTTAGAATGATGAAACTGATTCTATTCTGTGTATTTCCTTGTTTTGCTTCATCTCGAGGACTCGTCGACTCGTCTGTATTAGAGCGTGTTAAATATTCACACAGTCTCTTTGTAACAAGTCAAGCCCTCGTTGTGGGGACATGTTCTGTTCCTCCGTCTTTGGTTGATGTGATGACCAATTATCCCGCGCTCGTCTGAGCCTCACATGAGGAATCACAGAGGCCAGAGAGCAGGAGGCTGCTGGTCAAATATAAATACAGTTAATGTGTTTCTAATGAAGCAGAGGAGCAGGACCCCCCCCCACAACACACACACACACACACACTCACCCCACCCCCGCCCCCGCTGCAGGATTCATGATGTGCAGGTAGGACGCGGTCTGATCGATACTCCTGCGGTTCAGAGGCCAAATTTATGCAGATGAAAGACAGTAATTATGCTCATGAGGAGGAATGACTGGGCTGCTAATGGGAAAATCAAAACACATTAAGGACAGCCAAATGATTTTATTTTTCTTCAACGGCTTCGCCTTCTCACAAACAGATGGAGAATGGAAGGCAGAGAGAGATTAGCGAAGGGGAGGGAGAACCGCAACATGTTGAAAGACTTCAGCGGGCTAATTATGATTAATTCAGCGTGTGTCTGTGTAAAGACGGCCAGCTTCCATTATTATTCAGTCTGGCTTTTGTTTTTCTCTGGTGGCAGCTACAGACCGTCAGAGGTGGAGTTCACAACGCTACATACATACCATAAAACACAGTGCAAGACGTGTGAGATAACTGCATGCCGTTAGCATAATGCTAACCCTGAGCATAATGCTAACCCTGGGCATAACGCTAACCCTGGGCAGTGAGTAAAGATGGAGGCATCAGTAAACTGAATGTTTGTAACATGTTCTGTAACAAAACTGTAGTTTGTAGTCACAAGCTGCCTGGGTGGAGGACTCATTCATTCATCCACTCACTCATTCATATCTTTGTCAGTTTATGTTGTAGAGACGTGCTCCATGCCTCCTCCTGGTTCCCAGCCAGCAGATCCTCCAGACTTCCACAAAGACCATCATAAATAAACAACAACAACAAACAAACAAACTGAAAAGCAAAGGAAGAGAGTCAGCTGGGAACCTGAGCGTGACGATGTGGAGCCGTGCTGGCTGCTCGTTGCTCATTGCTTCATCGCGTCTTTACCTGCGGAGCAGCAGACCTGCAGCGCTCCATCAGCTCGTCAGTTTGTTCGTTTCCATTCGTTCGTTTCACTGTGGTGTGGATGAGAAGCGTGTCAGCGCTGCTTTCATAACCACATCTGCGTGTAATCAGAAAGCTCTTCTTCATGTGACTGACAGCTGCAGATGAAAACAACCGGTTTGTGTGAAGGACGGAGGTGGAGAGCACGGTCCTCACAGACAGCTTCCTCCGACCACCAGTGTTTCTTTACTCACAGTCTCATTCTTCAGGTTTTGGATTTCTCTACCTTGTGTTGAATCAGGAAACTGAGAGTGATGGAGGAGAGTTTCTAAGAGACTCGTCTGTTGAAGAACGACTGGAGAGAGAAAGAGTTTCTCCTCCGTCCTGATCGACCATCGGGTCACATTCAAGGGCTGGTTCTACAAACATCAAACTGTCCTGGTCACACAGTCCCACCGACACTGTCCATTAAACCAGCCGCAGCTCCTAAATCTCTGCGCTTAACGCAGCAAAGTTCCAGTTCTGCGAATCAAAGCGTGAGACGGAGATTACCTGATAGCAGAAAGCGCTCCCTCCATCAGGAAATGACGGCGGCGCTTAAAAATACCACCTCGCCTCCAGTGCTTATCAGCTTAGAGCCACTAATGGGAATTGTTTCATCTGCACACAAATGGCTTCATCACTTGATGTGCACACGTTATCACTGCACAGTAATTACAGAGAAAACCTGCATTCCTATTAAACTACTGTGAGTCTTATCTGACTTTAATGGGATGTGATGGTTTCCACCACTTTACAACAAGAGGACACACTCCTCTGTGTGTTTGTGTGTGTGTTTTGTTTGCCGTGTGTGTGTGTCCAGCGGGCTCCGTCTTCCTCCTGGAGACTCGTCGTGGATGAAGGATGGACGCTC
>CM055207.1:709158-734158 GCA_029224185.1 Karalla daura | reverse complement strand
CACTGATATCAGGTGAAATGAAGTCACCAGGTGTGTATCGAGACCTGAGCTGTCACTCAGACATGAAGCTGAGGCAGCAGGTGACATGGAGGTGATGTCTGCTTCCTCTGGCCCTGAGCAGCTCCAGCTTCTCCACGTCACCCCACACTTCACCTGCTGAAGAGAGCGAGCAGATTACCTGCCCCCAACCTGGCAACACACACACCATAATCTGCCACAAAGCAGCAGAACACACCTCACACACACACCCCTCACACACACACCCCTCACACACACACCTCACACACACACACCTCACACACACACCATACACACACACACCTCACACACACACCTCACACACCTCACACACACCTCACACACCTCACACACACCTCACACACACACCTCACACACCTCACACACCTCAGACACACCTCACACACCTCACACACACACCTCACACACCTCACACACCTCAGACACACCTCCCACACCTCACACACACCTCACACACACCTCACACACACCTCACACACCTCACACACACCTCACACACACACCTCACACACCTCACACACACACCTCACACACACCTCATACACACCTCACACACACACCTCACACACACCTCACACACACCTCACACACCTCACACACACACCTCACACACACCTCACACACCTCACACACACACCTCACACACACACCTCACACACACCTCACACACACCTCACACACACCTCACACACACCTCACACACCTCACACACACCTCACACACCTCACACACACCTCACACACCTCACACACACACCTCACACACACCTCACACACACCACACACACCTCACACACACCTCATACACACCTCACACACACACCTCACACACACCTCACACACACCTCACACACACCTCACACACCTCACACACACACACCTCACACACCTCACACACACACACCTCATACACACCTCACACACACACCTCACACACACCTCACACACACCTCTCACGCACTCTCAAACTGGAGAATGACACGTCCTCATGTTTCTGCAGCTTTGATCTTAAAGGGGACAAAACTCTTTTTTGTTGCTTTAGTTTGTACATTTCTATAATTAGTATTACTAGTAATGAAAATGAAATGAAACAAACAGAAAAAAAACAAGAAAAATGTACAAAAATGCCCGGGGAGGGCACAACAGGCAAAGATCTAGTCAGACTAGAGTTTTTCCAGCTGTGTGTGACACGTATCGCCCTGTTCCACAGGAACATGGTTCAGAGACCGTGATCAGACTGAGAGGGATCCAGACTGAGAGGGATCCAGACTGAGAGGGATCCAGACTGAGGGGGATCCAGACTGAGAGGGATCCAGACTGAGAGGGATCCAGACTGAGGGGGATCCAGACTGAGAGGGATCCAGACTGAGAGGGATCCAGACTGAGGGGGATCCAGACTGAGAGGGATCCAGACTGAGGGGGATCCAGACTGAGGGGGATCCAGGTCCAGACTTATTCCGACTCTGTGGATCTCTAACCCTCCCTCGAGTCTTTGCTCCACATTCGTCTCATCAGAGCTGCTGAAGATCAGGAGGATGGACGACACAGATGTGGTGAAACTGGGACAAGTCCAGGGAGCTTTGGGATTCCTGGATCGCTGCCCCATCCCAGTTTATCACTACATCAAAGTGCTGTTTCCAGTACTGTCAGGTGTTCCCACTGAAGGTGTTTGAGCTGCAGCTCCAGGTACTGTTCCTCCTCCATCCCATAATAATCCTGGTAACATCTGGTCTGGACCTGGAGATGTGAACAGAGTGTTTCCATCACACTTTGTGATCAACTTCCAGATGGACTCGCCTTGAAAAACGAACCCATCTCACAGAAGAATGTACCCAGGTAATGTTAAAAACCGTAGGGCTTGTACAGAACGTTCTAGTCTCTTATAGTTCTATGTCTAAGCCATGTGATGCTGATGTTTCTGAGCATGAGAACTAAAAACATGTTTCTCGTTTTTAGGGTAAAAATCTTTATTTTGAGGTTTAAGAAGTACATCACCCATACAGAAACCATCCTATGACCTTTGGACAGGCGTAGCCAGGGAACGTTCCTCTGTGAGGCTTCATGAGAGGAACTGTGTTTCCATCTGGTTCTACTTTTAGCTTCTAGTAGATTAGATTCTACAGAGATCTCCAGGTTTTAGACATTTCTAGGACAGAAAAGAAGCTTTAATTGTCCCACAGTGAGGAGACAAAACCAGCAGATGAGCACCAGTGAAAGTTCAGGAGGTGCTCTCTGCTCCTAAGGAGGCGACGTCCAGACGATGCTGAGCGTTCAGGGTCAGATCACAGATCACACTCACACACACGACATGACATGAATCGATGTGTTTATCCCTCTTAACCCACGGATCAATAGGGAGGAGGTGACGGCCCAGCACCTCCTCCTGAGGGGAGTCCAGCTCAGCAGAATGTCTGATTAGGACTCACACACCTCCCCACGGTACGTACTGCTACCTGTCTCTCTCACACACACACACACACACACACACACACACACACACACACACACACACACACACACAGGCAGTGAGTCTCCAGCACGGGTGGCTGCTGCAGAGCGGTGTGTGTGTGTGTGTGTGTGTGTGTGTGTGTGTATGTGTGTGTCCTGCTGCAGCTGTCAGTTGCAGGCTGGGGTCAGGTGTGTGGGGGGGATCAGGAGGTGAGGAGGTGGGGGAATGTGTGTGTGTGGTGGGGGGGGGGGGGGGGGGGGGGGGGCTGCAGCACACAGAGGACGTGGACTGAGTGTGGACAGAGGGAGCAGAACGCTCCTCTCCCTTGGAGGAGGAGGAGGAGGAGGAGGAGCAGCTCTGCTTCTACACATCAGACTTCAGCATCCACTGGTGGTCGTCACTGTGAGGGAGGCAGAACTGAACGAATCGGCTCTGAAACTGTGAAACAAATAACGTATACAGCGAGACCAGAGCTCCCACTGCCGTCGAGGAACTGGGCTGGAGACCTGGTCCCGGCTCACTCTGGAACATGTCTCCATCTCATCTCTTCTGCCAAAGACTCTTCATAGTCACAGCTGTAAAGGTTGATTTGACACGAAAGTCTGCTGGACCTGCTGGACCTGCTGGACCTGCTGGACCTGCTGGACCAGCTGGACCAGCTGGACCTGCTGGACCTGCTGTATCAGCTGGACCTGCTGGACCAGCTGGACCTGATGGACCTGCTGGACCTGCTGGACCAGCTGGACCAGCTGGACCTGCTGACTTTCTAACTCATCAGCAGCGACCAGCTGACTGGTGGAGCTCCAGCTGGCTGGAGGCAGGTGTCCCAGCGTGGATGAAGATGTGAGGAGGTGGAGGCAGCACCCTGAAGAACACCACCACAGAAACCACTAAAAGCTTCTACTGGAAGCAGCATTAGTGCATCTATCATCAGCCATTACGCTCAGATCAATGATCGACCTTCACGAGAGAAGCCGCGGGTTCTGCTCCACTGGACTCGATCGTGATGGTGGATTAGTTTTTGCTTCTTGGAACTGTTAAACCTTTACTGGGAGTTCAGTTCTTCACTCTTAATCCCACTTTGACCAAGTCTTCTTAACCTGAGGCCTAATCGCTGTATTGTTGTGCTTGGCGCTTCTTCTTCTGTACCTGTGGAGTCGTTGTGTCTCACAGACCAACAGGAGAACATCATGTATCTCCAGTGATCCTCCCAGTCAGCATCTCTGCTGCTCCCAGAGCTTCCAGTAACCTTCTGGTCTGTGCTCCAGTCCAGGCCGAGCGGAGCCTCCTCCTCTCTCAGCTCCTCTGCATGTGTGTTCGCGCTGGTTGACACTGAGTCGTGTTCTGAAGGATGAATCGTCGACCCTGAGAGTGAAGCATCTCCAACTAGTTAACCCTGTTAACCGGCTGGTTAACCTAGTTATTCATACAGACTGAGAGGTAGGAGAAACATCTCAGTTTAGAAATGTCCTTGAGAAACAATGAAAACCTCAACATGTGACTAAACCTGACATAGGGGTCACGTGACCTGACGTAGGGGTCACGTGACCAGTTCCCTTCAGACCAGATGGACAGAGGAGGAGACTCAACTGTTTCTACATCTGATTCAAAGATCTAAGAAAACTATGTTCTGGACGTCCATCTTCCTCAGAGTGGAGGACCAGGACCACATGGTACCAGGGTTATTATGGGATGGAGCAGGACCACATGGTACCAGGGTTATTATGGGATGGAGCAGGACCACATGGTACCAGGGTTATTATGGGATGGAGCAGGACCACATGGTACCAGGGTTATTATGGGATGGAGCAGGACCACATGGTACCAGGGTTATTATGGGATGGAGCAGGACCACATGGTACCAGGGTTATTATGGAATGGAGCAGGACCACATGGTACCAGGGTTATTATGGGATGGAGCAGGACCACATGGTACCAGGGTTATTATGGGATGGACAGGGACACACTCTACCTGGAGTTAAGGGACACCTGCAGCAGCAGCTGGACTTTATCACCATGGAGAAACATCTAGAAACATCTCTTTGATTTAGTGAAGGACTGCAACAGAAACACAGCAGACAGATGTTTACTGGTACGTAAGAGAGGAGAAAGCCGCAGAAATAACCAAACTGTAGTTTGATTCAGACAGAAACCTGATCTGATGCTGAAACATGTTATCTGCTCCATCTGTCCTGGATCCTGAAGCTCCTCCAGCTCAGTCGTGACCAGCGTCTGTTCAGCTTCATGATCAGAAGCTGACTGCAGCGACCTGCGCTCACTACACTGATCAGGTGTCGTTAAGCTCCTCTGACGAGTGAGAACACACAGGAGGAGCAGGATGGAGCTGTCAGACCAACACTGCCTCGTTAACCAGACGTTAACGAGATGTTAACGGGACGTGTCAGCGTCAGCGGTCCGGAGCAGAAACGGGCGGGACTCTAACGAAACTGAACCCCTGACTGCAGAATGTTTCAGAGCTGGAGTTCCTGTTATTACCAGAAGATCAGATCGGATCTGTTCAGATCTCTGAAGTGTTCCTCTCCAGGCGTGCAGTGTTGGAGTGGACCACTCGTCCTTGTTCTCTGGGTTTGTATTTTCTGTCTCTTTCTGCTCCATTTTTCAGCGTCTAGATCAGGAGAAACGTCTTCACTGTAGGTGAAAGAGGACGTGATGATGTGGCTGGTTGTTCTCCAACAAAGCCGAGATGAGAACGGTTCTCCTCTCTGCTCTGGAGGAGAACATCATCCCCAGCCACAGCCTGACGCTGCCCTCCCTCCCACTGAGCATCCAGTTTCACTGCACAATAAGGTCTCATAGCACAAAGGGGAAGAAATCACAGAAATACAGGAAAACACACACACACACACACACACACACACACATGCACACACACACATGGGTATTGCATGCAGAGGTCTCAGGGGAATGGAGGCTGTTCCACCTCAGGGAGCTGTGAAGGCCGGAGCAGGAGCAGCCGCTGAATACAGAGGAGGAGGAGGAGAGAGAAGGAGGAGGAGGAGGAGGGTGAGGAAGATGAGGAGGAGGTGAGAGGAGGAGGGAGGAGGTGAGGGAACATGAGGAGGAGGGAGGAGGTGGGGGAGGAACAGGAGGAGGAGGGGGATGAATTATTTTATTTATTTCACTATAAGCTGCTGCCGGTGTCTCCATTAACTCCAGGTAGAGTGTGGTCCTGTTCCATCCCATAATAACCCTGGTACCATGTGGTCCTGGCAGCTTCTGATCATGAAGCTGAACAGACGCTGGTCACGACTGAGCTGGAGGAGCTTCAGGATCCAGGACAGATGGAGCAGATAACATGTTTCAGCATCAGATCAGGTTTCTGTCTGAATCAAACTACAGTTTGGTTATTTCTGCGGCTTTCTCCTCTCTTACGTACCAGTAAACATCTGTCTGCTGTGTTTCTGTTGCAGTCCTTCACTAAATCAAAGAGATGTTTCTAGATGTTTCTCCATGGTGATAAAGTCCAGCTGCTGCTGCAGGTGTCCCTTAACTCCAGGTAGAGTGTGTCCCTGTCCATCCCATAATAACCCTGGTACCATGTGGTCCTGCTCCATCCCATAATAACCCTGGTACCATGTGGTCCTGCTCCATTCCATAATAACCCTGGTACCATGTGGTCCTGCTCCATCCCATAATAACCCTGGTACCATGTGGTCCTGCTCCATCCCATAATAACCCTGGTACCATGTGGTCCTGCTCCATCCCATAATAACCCTGGTACCATGTGGTCCTGCTCCATCCCATAATAACCCTGGTACCATGTGGTCCTGCTCCATCCCATAATAACCCTGGTACCATGTGGTCCTGGTCCTCCACTCTGAGGAAGATGGACGTCCAGAACATAGTTTTCTTAGATCTTTGAATCAGATGTAGAAACAGTTGAGTCTCCTCCTCTGTTTTGGAAGAAGCTGGTTCCTGACCTCTGACCTCTGACCTGGTCAGAAACGTCTGAGTCACATGATCCATCAGCAGGAAGAAGATAGGAGGAGTGTTGTAGAAGACATTCAGCTCCAGTCAGACTGAGTGAGACTGTGAGCCGTGTCGTCTCCATGCTAATGAGGGAAGTGAACGCTAACAGGATTCACTGTGAGACGAGCGTTTGTTGTTCTAGAAAACAAGAGAACAAGTGAAGAGTTCACACATCCACAGTCTGTTACACAAGCGGCCCCTCGCCCTCCTTTCTGGATGTTCTCCGTCAGTTTGCTCCAGATCGTTCAGGAGACGCTCCAGGGATTTGTGATTGTGATTAAATTCATTAATTTAATTTAATTTGATCCCAGAAGAGGACGGAGGGAAGGCTGTGGAGGGAGAGGCTCCGAGGCGTCACCAGGTGGAGCAGACGGAGCTGCAGCTGCACAGCGCGCTCGCTCCACAGGCTGCACCCAGCATCCTGAGGTGTGTGCAGAGGCGTCTGCAGACCTACGTTAATTAGAACCGGAGCTGGTTGGAGCCACATGGAAACTCACTCTGAGCGACTGTTGTTCTGGGATTTGGAAACTGGGGCAGTTTTTTTCTTTTAAGTTAAAAGAATAAAAAGTACAAAACTCTTCACCTGATCTTTAGACTGCACAGAGCAGTTCTGCTTTACCCTTTCATTAGTTTCCTCCAACTTGACCATTTCCTCAAAGGAAAAATCTAAAACCATCTCTGGGAAAAGGCTTCAGACCTGGAGTACAGGTACATCAGCTGGTCACACAACAAACAAACAAACAAACAAACAAACAAACAAACACCTGAGGAGGTTCCAGCAGCAGTTATTCAGTCCCAGGAGCACGTATCATCACTCTGGCTCCTTCAGGGGAAACACCTGCAGCCACAGCTGGTCTTCACCCATACACCCCCCTCCCACACACACACACACACACACACACACACACACACACACACACACACACACACACACACCATCTTTAACACCTACTGACTGTAGTCTGATGTCCTGAAACAGCAGCAGCTCTGATGTTACTGACTGTACATAGAGCTGATGTCGTCAACAGCCCAAACATGCTGACTCTTCTGTGTGTGTGTGTGTGTGTGTGTGTGTGTGTGTGTGTGTGTGTGTGTGTGTGTGTGTGTGTGTGTGTGTGTGTGTGTGTGTGTGTGTGTGTGTGTGCGTGCAGACTGAGTGTGTCTTCTGTGAAACTGAGGTTTTGAATTACAAATATGAGCCAGACAAGAGAGTGCAATATGGTCACACCATCACTAGAGAGAGAGAGAGAGACAGACAGAGAGACAGAGAGAGAGACAGACAGAGGTAGAGACAGACGGGCTCAGAGAACATCCAGGATCAGGTTTGAATTTCCAGGTTTATTTAGAGCTGCACTGATGTGGAGTTAGTTAGAGCAGATAAGAGCAGCCATGTGTCTCCATCCGTCTTCTATCTATCTATCTATCTATCTATCTATCTATCTATCTATCTATCTATCTATCTATCTATCTATCTATCTATCTATCTATCAAGATAGATAGATAGACAGACAGACAGACAGACAGACAGACACAGCCTCTCTGTTCCTCTGGAGGATAATTACAGGGATATTTTCCTTCTTTCTCGTCGTCATTTCAGAGGCTGAGCTACAGCATTCAGACTCTGACAGCTCGATGCTTATCTGTCAATCATGCGTCTCCTCCCACGCGTCAGGAAGTATTTCAAGGAGAAAAGATCTCAACTTCCCTCGGGCTGTGATCCGTGCAGGCTCTGAGTCAGAGGAACCTCCAGGAATCACAGAACGTCGAGAGAGGAACACGCCACGTAGAGTCACGTTCTGCAGAGGAGTCTGTCACTGCATCCACAGAGGCATCTAGAACGTTCCTCCTGGTTTAGTAGAATCTCCTGAACAAATGAAACGTGTGTGTGGGAGGGAAAGCCAAACTCCACGGTTCGGTCCTCCTGCTGAAGCCAGGCAGCTGAACCAGGAGCTCTGAGGAGTCTCAGAGGGAGAACATCAGTGGTCCTCTCTGAAGGCCGGCACAAGCTTCCGCCACCACGGCTCGCAGCGCAGCGCCCTGCTTCCCACGCTGCACTGCTCTAGGCCACCACAAGGGGGCGTACCCCTCCATACACAGGCCTGTCCTGCCCCCGGAGTACACGAAGGAGAACGAGATGTAAGCAGCTCTGGTCCTAGTATTTAGGCTGCTTGTGCTGGTTATAGATTATAGATTATAGGGCTGGACTATAGAGGCGGGTTATAGATTATAGATTATAGGGCTGGACTATAGACACTGGTTATAGATTATAGATTATAGGGCTGGACTGTAGAGGCGGGTTATAGATTATAGATTATAGGGCTGGACTATAGACACTGGTTATAGATTATAGATTATAGGGCTGGACTATAGAGGCGGGTTATAGATTATAGATTATAGGGCTGGACTATAGAGGCGGGTTATAGATTATAGATTATAGGGCTGGACTATAGACACTGGTTATAGATTATAGATTATAGAGCTGGACTATAGAGGCGGGTTATATATTATAGATTATAGGTCTGGACTGTAGAGGCGGGTTATAGATTATAGATTATAGGGCTGGACTATAGACACTGGTTGTAGATCATAGATTATAGGGCTGGACTATCGAGGCGGGTTATAGATTATAGATTTTAGGGCTGGACTATAGAGGCGGGTCATAGATTATAGATTTTAGGGCTGGACTATAGAGGCGGGTCATAGATTATAGATTATAGGGCTGGACTATAGAGGCGGGTTATAGATTATAGATTATAGGGCTGGACTATAGAGGCGGGTTATAGATTATAGGGCTGGACTATAGAGGCGGGTTATAGATTATAGATTATCGGGCTGGACTATAGAGGCGGGTGAAGCGGTGGACTAACTAGTCTTTGGTCTGAAGGCTCTTCCTGGTTGTGGGCCGCGCAGCAGCCCACAACGCAGAAGAAGAAGAAAAGACCTGCAGCTCCAGGTCCTGGTCCAGCTTCCAGATCCTGGTCCAGGTCCAGGTCCAGGTCCAGGTCCAGATGATGAGTGACTTCTTCAACTCTGGCTGAAGACAAACATTGAGAGGCAGCACAGTCTTATTTTCCTCCATGTAGCAGCAGCCTGGTCTGAAGGAGCTTCCTGTCTGGACCCAGCAGGACCTGTGGACCTCTGGACCTGTGTGTGAGTGTGTGAGTGAACTGTCTCTAATAATCTGTAATAATCCTCAGGACCACAAACCCAGATGACAGGAAGGATCAATAACAGAATGTGAAGACAGTGGTGTGCACGTATGTGCAGAACGTTCCAGACTCTCCAGAAGCTTCTGTTCCCAGTCATTCTCCTGTCAATTCATCAGCTTCCCAGATGTTGGAGGTCCCATCAGCTTCCCAGATGTTGGAGGTCCCATCAGCTTCCCAGATGTTGGAGGTCCCATCAGCTTCCCAGATGCTGGAGGTCCCATCAGCCTCCCAGATGCTGGAGGTCCCATCAGCCTCCCAGATGCTGGAGGTCCCATCAGCCTCCCAGATGCAAACATCAGCTCGATGTCTCCGTCCGTGAACTCTGGCAGTCATAAACTGCTGTTTTCTCCACTTCCTGTAAACGCTGTTTCAGGAGAACCGTCCAGGACATGCATCATTTCAAACAACGTAAAAAAGAAAAACAGGCATCTGCAGAATAAATAAATGTCACAACGTCTCTCGTTTCATTTGGGTGAATGGTGCTCCGCTCCTCCCTCCGTTCTCCTGCTTCTATCTGCAGTTTTCAGGGTTGATTTCTGTTTGAACTCGGAGCTCGGAGCACGTCCAGCCGCAGCTCGTTTCAATACACAAGTCAAGAGCTTTTTAATTCTGACTTTATGAATAAATAACGAGCCCTGCTGCAGTTCCACATTTGTCACCGCGCCTCGGCGGGGCGAACACATCACACCGGGCCTGACTGATGGCCACACACACGTTCTCTCTGGGAAATTATTTATAGGAGGAAAAAGCTGCGAACAGCAGCGAGCAGACTTCAATCAGCCTGGCGTCTCATCAGACAGGAGAGGAAGAGGAGGAGGCTCAGCACGCACCACTCCCTGCCCCACATCAGGCTGCAACTTGGTTTTATTCTGTTTTTATGTTGTAACAGACACTCAAGTTATGTTAAGTCATGTCAAGTCAAGTTAAGTCAAGTTCAGTCAAGTTCAGTCAAGTTAATCCCATAAAGTCACCTAAAGTCATTCGACTCATGGAAAGTCACGTTAGCTCACGTCAGGCTCAGATTCCAGCTCCAGGTCTCCTCAGTGAGGTGATGCTGCTCTCTGCTGTCTCCAGGATCCAGAACAGTCCCTGCTCCACCTGGAGATCTGCCCTGCTCCACCTGCAGATCTGCCCTGCTCCACCTGGAGATCTGCCCTGCTCCACCTGGAGATCTGCCCTGCTCCACCTGCAGATTTGCCCTGCTCCACCTGGAGATCTGCCCTGCTCCACCTGGAGATCTGCCCTGCTCCACCTGCAGATCTGCCCTGCTCCACCTGGGGTGACATGTGGAAAACATACATGTGTTACATACATATATACATACGCTTCAAATTAAAGCGACTCCAGACCGTTGGGGTTGCCAGGTTGGGTGGAGTGTTTGGTGAGTAGAGAACCTGGCTGTGCTCCACGTTACCTTTAGACATGGAGGACCCAGGTCAGAACCAGAAGTGAGCAGAACGTGTCACAATGGACGGTAGCTTCTCAGCTTGTTCCTGAGGTGGTTCCTGTGGTTTGTTGGAGAACGTTGGAGAACGTTTGTCTCGGGATCTGAAGACTAGAACACCAGGATCAGTCAGACACACTGACCAACACCTGCTCCTCCATGCTGGGAACCAACCTGTAAGCCAGACGTGGAGGAGCAGCACCTCCTCCTAACACCTCCCCCTACCCCTCCTCCTGACGCCTCCTCCTGACGCCTCCTCCTGACGCCTCCTCCTGTGGCTCCAGATCAATCACCAGCTGTCAGTTTGACCCCAGCGGGCTCCTGCAGCCGGTTCCCACGCCCAGCGCTGCTCCTCTGCTCCCACCAGCCTCCCTGGCTCCTCTTTCCTGGGAACGTCCTGCGTTTCTCCTCTGAGCGGATGGAGCTGCCAGTGGGCTGAGGCTGCTCCCATCAGACGGATCCTAGACGTCCTGTTCACGTTACAGACGATTAACGCCTCAATAAAAGTCTCCGGAAACGATGGCCGTTAAAAATAACTTCATGAATCACTGCCACTCTAGATAAATGAGAAACCACATTTTGCATCGCTTAAAATTTATTTTGGTCCATTTCAAAACGATTACGCAGCGCTAGTGAAGGCAGCGTCCTGATGAGCTCAGCAGTAATTACCAGTGATGAAGAATATGGTTCCAGTCGCTTCTATTAATTAAACTTCAATGAAAACTACTTTTAAACTCCACCGACTCGACAATCAGACACTAATTTCTCTCAGATTTATTTCAACATTATATGCTTTAAATAAGGAGGAGGAGAGAGGAGGAGGAGGAGGAGATGAAGGAGGAAGAGAGGTGGAGAGGGGAGGAGGAGGGGAGAGGAGAGGAGGAGGAGACAGGAGGAGGAGACAGGAGGAGAGGATGGAAGGTGTTTCAGCAGGTTTCAGTAAGTGGTAATCAGAAATATGTGTGTGTGTGTGTGTGTGTGTGTGTGTGTGTGTGTGTGTGTGTGTGTGTGTGTGTGTGTGTGTGTATTGTTGTTGTTTAGATCAGCATCTGTGGCTTGATCACATCGTCATGAACGACACCAGGAAGAATTACTTCTTATTTCTCTGAAATACACTAGTGTAAAACAAGTCTTTAGAACTCATTTTCCATTTCTACAAACACAAACATGTGAGCAGAAGATTCAACAAAAGAATGAAAAAGATAGAAAAAGAAAAACTGTACAGGTACAGCGTGTGTGTGTGTGTGTGTGTGTGTGTGTGTGTGTGTGTGTGTGTGTGTGTGTGTGTGTGTGTGTGTGTGTGTGTGTGTGTGTGTGTGTGTGTGTTGACACTTGTCAGGGAGCTGAACCTGAACTCACGGCATCTGTCGCACTGTCTGAGCCAACAGGCCTCAGTCCAACACACACACACACACACACGCTCACACACACACGCACACACACACTCACACACACACACACACACACACACGCTCACACACACACTCACACACACACACACACACACACACACTCACACACTCACACACACACACACACACACTCACACACACACACACTCATACACACACACACACACACACGCACACACACACACACACATGCTCTCACACAACAGCAGTATTCACCACCAACATTTCATCATCACCAGCAGCTTGTGTCCTGTTGTTTCTGTCATATGTATCATTCCTGATCTCATGGATAATTGGGAGAATATGTAATTGTAGTCATTAAAGTTCCAGACGTGTCTGTGTGTCTGAGTCTGGAGGAGCGTCCACCTGCAGCTGGCCTCTGCTCACCAGCTCCTTCTCCTCATGTTCTGGGTGCAGCTGTCCGAGCCGCCTGGTTTCTGCTATGACACACAAAAATGTCTCATAGCATTTCAGAAATAAGAATGAATAGAAAATAGATGAATAAAAAAGGGAACACATGCAGACAGGCAGACAGGCAGACAGACAGGCAGACAGACATTTAGAGGGTGATTACTCCCTAATCTCATCATCCGGAGCAGCAGAGGGAGCGGTGCTGAATCGGAGCAGTCATGGACTCCTACGTCCTCCTGACTCCTCTCTGCTCCGAGGAGGAGCAGGAACTTTGGGAAGTTGAGCCAGAGCAACAACAACAGTCGGAGGTAAAGCTGCGACCTGGCGCCTCCACACACGGATCAGTCCAACAGGCAGCAGCAGCTCAAAGCTGGGCTTCATGAGAAGTTTGGAGTGTGGAGAAGTTCTCCAGGTTCCTCAAAGCCCAGACGCTCCAGGCTGCAGCTCAGGAACGTCATCTGATCACATGGTCCCAAAAACAGAGGCATCATCAGCTGGAATAGTTTGAGTTTTCATACTGAACCTTACACACTGTTTCACCCACAACACCTCATCACTCATTCACATTCAGCCATTCATTGGTGTCTGACTGACTAATCCATGTTCGTGTTTATATTTACTGCTTTTCACTGTTATTATGCTCCATTCTATTCTACTCTACTCTATCCGATTCTATTCTATTCATGTAATGCCTCAGATTCTTGTTCCTGTATTGGCAGAATGAAGCAGCAGAGGTTCATGGTCAGAGCTGTTAGTATTAAGCTCCTGCTTCTCCTGCTCCTGCTCCTGCTCCTGCCCCTGCTCAGGGGGCAATTGCTTGTTAATCCTGCTGGTTGCTCCTCCTCCTGCTCCTCCTGCTCCTCCTGCCCTGGGCTCCATGGCCTCTGATTACAACTCTTTCTCTTTGATCGTCTCTCATTAGCACCGTACAGAATACATCATGATTATGTTCTGGAAGTTACAGACAAAGAGGAGAGAAACACCCAGGGAGGAGGTGTGGAGATGCTCAGAGCTGAGCGAGGAAACACGATTTCCTGCTTACCTTCATGAACTCCAGGATGGTGCACATGTTCTCCTGCTGATACCTCAGAAGCTAAACAAGAACATCCTGTGGCTCTTTCCTCTCCCAGGACTCTGGAGCAGAGCGACCATCAAGGCTGACAATGCTAATAAGGTGTAACAGGCCTGAAGCATGTGCTGAATACTATACAGTACCTGCCCTACCAGGACTCTGACTGTAAGCACTGTAAGTCTTCCTCTTCAAATTGAGATTTGCATAAAAGAGAAGTTTGAACTAACAGCTCGACACATAAAGAACCAGGCCCGGAGCACAGAGAGGCAGATCCAGGATCAGTTTAAGAAGCTCCACCAGTTTCTGAATGAGGAAGAGGAGGCCAGGCTGGCTGCACTGAGGGAGGAAGAGGAGCAGAAGAGTCAGATGATGAAGGAGCAGCTGGAGGCTGTGAGCAGAGAGATGGCAGCTCTTTCAGACACAGTCAGAGCCACAGAGCAGCAGCTGAGAGCTGGAGACCTCTCATTCCTGCACAGCTACAAGGCTGCAGTGGACAGAGTCCAGCAGCGCCCCCTGCTGGAGGACCCACAGCTGTCCTCAGGAGCTCTGATAGACCAGGCCAAACACCTGGGCAACCTGGCCTTCAACATCTGGACCAAGATGGAGCAGCTGGTCTCCTACAGTCCTGTCATCATGGACCCAAACACTGCTCATCCAGACCTGCTCCTGTCTGAAGATCTGACCTCTGTGAGAAGAGGAGAGGAGAAACAACTTCCTGACAATCCAGAGAGGATTGGAGAATACCATATTGTCCTGGGCTCTGAGGGCTTTAACTCAGGGACTCACAGCTGGGATGTTGAGGTTGGAGATAATCCAGGATGGTCAGTGGGTGTGTTAGCAGAGCATGTTGACAGGAAGGGAGACGATGAAGTCATTAGCTCTGGATCATGGGAGATGGGTCTCTATGAAGGTGAATACGCAGCATGGTCACCATCAGAAGCTCTTGATTTAAAAGTACAGAAGAAGCTGAAGAGGATCAGAGTGAAACTGGACTGGGACAAAGGAGAGCTGTCGTTCTCTGATCCTGACACTAACACACACATACACACCTTCACACACACTTTCACTTCAGCCTCAGGTTTTCAGATCAAGAGAATAATTGTTATATATTCGTCATCTTCTTTCAGAGTGTTGATCACTGGACCTCGATGAGGTTCTGACCCTGTAAAAACTCACCTGTGCAGAGAAACCTCTGTTAAACAATCAGTGTTGTAACTTTAAATATGATTGTTTCAGCCCCTCACTAGAACAGACTCAGAGGCTGAAACTGTTGGAACCTTTTTGGATTTCTCCTCTCACAAGATAATTTCAGGGGCATAGAGGGATAAAGTGTCGTGATGGCCAAACCTGTTCAAGTATTAACCAGTCACGACTCTGACAACCTCAGTGAATGAGCGACTGATCATCCGACGTGAGTCCAGGACATCTGGAGCAGATTAGACATCGACTTTGACTCCTCGTAAAATGTCCACAAACACCTCAGAGCCAGTTGTGTAAACCACTGGGATGTGATGTGGTTAAAGGTTAATACATGTTCATATGTGGAGATGTTTGTCTCATCACATGTGCTATTCTGTTCATATTTAAGGGGATTGATTATACAAATAATTATTATGAACTTCATGTTCAGTTTTGTATCCACAATTAAGAATAAAGAATCTACAATCTATAAAACAGATCATTTAATTTGATGTATAATAGCTTTCAAATGATGAAAAATGATGGAAGATGGATGGATGGATGATGGAGGCGGAGCCAATTCACTTCAAATTCCAGCTGAATTCACGCTCCAGTTTCAGAATGTTGCACCAGCCTATCCACACACCCGGTCCATTCAAAACCTTTAACAATCCCCAGGTACGAGTGGCCGAGCCAGAGTCAGAGTCAGAAGACTGGGACAGATGTGGACAGATGTGCCCAGTGATGGTCCGTCACAGTGACAGCAGGAAGTCACGCCGCGGCGCTCCGTCCTCTAACCGCTCACATATTTACATGGAAAGCAGAAGAAGTTGATCCGTCCACTTCATCCTCCGCTCTGTGATTACGTACAATTACCTCCACAGCCGCAGCCAGTTTCCAGCGGAGCAGAAATCAAATCTAAACACACGTTTGGACGCAGCCTCAGAGACATCGGTCTCACGGTGTTTCAGATGAACCGTCTCCATCCTCAGCAGATCACACAGCAGAGGGAATGAGGCGCGAATCACAGTGATTGAGGTACGTCACGCTCTGGACACGATGCCTCTGTGTAGTCTGGGATTTATTTTCCATCATCGGACAAAAAAACTCAGCGCAGTTATTTTTCATAATCAATCAGAGGGAAATACACACACACACACACACACACACACACACACACACAGCTTTCACTTCAGTCAACTTTTGGGTCAACCTCCACCAGGCAACAGGAAGTAAACTCGCTGAATGTTAACATTTTACACATTTTTCATTCTCCTCAGCCTGTATGTGCCACAGATTTAGATCAGGTCGAGTGTTTTTATTTTTGTTTGTCTCCAGCAGCTCCATCAGTTCAGTCTCCTGTAAACAGCCTGTAAACTAGCAGCTGCTCCTCTCTGGATGGTGAACCATGTAAACCCACTCAGACTGTCTGTTCACCTCTAATCTGCCATTACAGCAGAATACATGATGTTATTCTATCAGGATCAGTCTGGGCTTTAGTCTGGACTCAGCTCTGCTACTGCTCTACCACACCACAGCCTCAGTTAACCTGGTAAACCTGCACATTTAACCTGGTTAACCTGCACATTTAACCTGGTTAACCTGGACATTTACCCTGGTTAACCTGAACATTTAACCTGGTTAACCTGGACATTTAACCTGGTTAACCTGCACATTTAACCTGGTTAACCTGGTTAACCTGCACATTTACCCTGGTTAACCTGGACATTTAACCTGGTTAACCTGAAACCTGGTTAACCTGAACATTTAACCTGGTTAACCTGCACATTTAACCTGGTTTATCTGCACATTTAACCTGGTTAACCTGGACATTTAACCTGGTTAACCTGGACATTTAACCTGGTTAACCTGAAACCTGGTTAACCTGAACATTTAACCTGGTTAACCTGAAACCTGGTTAACCTGAACATTTAACCTGGTTAACCTGCACATTTAACCTGGTTAACCTGGACATTTAACCTGGTTAACCTGGAGAAACATCCTGAGTCTGGACAACAATAATAGAGTAAAGATCAGAGCAGCTGCTGGTCACTGACACATCCCAGGCTGCAGTCATTCAACACTAAAACATGAACGATGAATATCATAATCTGAAAATAAACATTTGAATATTAAAGTCCGCCTAATATGTTTTATTCCCCCTTTTTCAGGAGTAATGTGGAAGGGGAATTGGGGAGGGGCGGTTTGTAAACTGATTAATTTGCTGATTAAATCTATCTATGTATGTATCTATGTATCTATGTATCTATGTATCTATCTATAGACAAATGGTGCTTCTGAGCCTTACACTTCTGCTGTCTCCTCTCAAAGACTTTCTTCAGCCTGTCGCCCTCGCTACAGTTAGCATTAGTTGTTTTTAGCATTAGCTCCGGCTGGCTAAATTAGCGCTAGCTCTGCGTAGCGATAGCTTCTCCCTCTTGCTCTCCTGCTCAGTGTGCTACATGCTCAGTTGTCCCCCTGCCTCCTTTAGCTGTTAGCTCTGTAGCTTGTGGGGCAGGCTGTGGGCCAGGCTAGGTGGCTAACCTCCCACTGGAAGACAAACTGTTAGCTCCAGTTAGCCTGGGCCCCTTAGCCACACGAGTGTACTTCCTGTTAGTTCCTCCGGTTTCAAGTGTTTTTTCAAGTGTTTTTTCAAGTGTTGTTTTTATCATGTAGCTGATTCTGTTAACTAGCTTCATTGAGGTATTTCAGTTTCTGTTTATTTCTCTGGATGATGGAAACACTGCTCAGCCTTCAGCACCACCTCATAACCCCAGAACACTTTCTCACTCTGTCCTGTCTGAGCATGGAGCTGCTCGGCGTGTCTGTCTCTGAAGGATCTGTAATTCCTCCTCCTCCTCCTTCTCCTCCTCCTCCTGAGCTCCAGCCTCCCTGTTGTGATCAGGGCCATGAATTGTTAAACAGCTGCTTTCACAACCTGAGAGCGCTGACAAACGCAACTACTGCATCTGCCAGACGGCCACTAATTTGAGTGTCTGCAATCAGGGGAGATCGTGTTATCCCCGGATCGATCGGATCGATCGGAGCGAGGAGGAGCGAGGAGGAGCGGGAACGCCGGGCGGAGCGCCGAGGAACCTGAGGAAGTCTCTGGTCGGACTCGTCTGGATGTGAAACCACAGAGCAGCTCATTAATGCATTCATGTGACAGAGCTGTAATTACACAAAGCACAGAATAATTGGTTGAAAAATGAAGTTTTTAACTCTCATTAATAAACTGGAGCTTGTGTCTACAGACAGAAAAACATTTCTTCTCTTTGTCAGTGTAAAAACCAGAGATTTCTTTCCTTCCTTTGTGTTTCACAGTTTCCAGGTTAAAAACATGTCTCACAACCACATGACCTGTGACTCTTTTATGTATTTTTTATATCCGCTTTTTATTCCCTTTCTCCCAGTTCTTCTGAATTTTACTCCCATTTTAATAATATTCACTCAAACCAGTGTTTTGGTTTTTAAATTGTGTTATTATTCTGGCAGTTATTGATTGATCATGATTGATCAGCCTCAACATGACGCAGTCCTCACTGTCCACACACACATCAGTGTCAGGGAGCATCGTCATTATTATTAATATTATTATTATTGTGGGAAAAACTGAAAGATTCTGCAATGAAAATGAACTTCAACCTGACAGTGTGGAGGGCATCAGGATGTGAGGCCAGGTGAGGTAACCTGGCCGGCCCGGAGCGCCGGGCCCGGAGACTGCGCTGCAGCCTGGGCTGGGCGATGACGACCTCGGCTGTTTCTCAAAGTTCTGCTCTGTTCTCCGATCGATGCTCCTCAAAGGAGAAACGTTCACATTCATGTCATTCATTAAAGCCATTTCATAGTATACAAAGTATAAATGTGACATTCCAAGATGAGAAACAGGTGCTGGGTGTGAAGATGTGTTCTGTGACAGACCAGTGCAGCTGCTGTGAACTCTTTAACTCGTGGTTAAAGTTTGTGTGTAAGTTTGTGTGTTCCAGTTCAATCAGTCAGTCAAAATGATGGTTGAACATGGTGAAAGCCTCTTGTTTTGTTTTTTATGTTTTCTGTGATAATTTGGTGGATATTTGTTCTCCATGCAGCAGCAGGAAGACAGAACAGAACACACCCCGAGCCGTTGCTGCGTATTACAGAATCTATCAGACACGTGAGGAAACCTCTGAACAGTCCTCCATGGAGCAGGAGCTCCACTGCTCCAGGTCCTCCTCCTCCTCCTCCTCCTCCTCCTCCTCCTCCTCCTCCACAGCCCTGCTGCTAATGAGAAGTCAATGCAGACGCTCGATACGGAGATAATGGTCCAGACTGGAGGAGAGGCCGCGCTGCTGTTAAACATAGACGAGGCCTGTGTGTGTGTGTGTGTGTGTGTGTGTGTGTGTGTGTGTGTGTGTGTGTGTGTGTGTGTGTGTGTGTGTGACATCCCTTCAGGCCATGGCGACTATTAGACCTTCATAAGATGCTCTGCTCTCATGTTCCACCTCCACTCATCTCCACAGCTGTTAATAAAGAGAATCTCTGCTCCAGCTCCACGACTCCAACAGGAGGAGGAGAAGCCCCTCCACAGTCACTCACCATCTCTTCATTTTCCCCTCTTTTTACTGCCATCACTCTCTCTCCCTCTCTCCCTCTCCCTCTCTCCTTCTCTCTCTCTCTATCTCTCCATCTCTCCCTCTCTCTCTCTCCCTCTCTCCTTCTCTCTCTCTCTCTTCTCTCTCTCTCCCTCTCTCTCTCTCTCTCTCTGATCTGGGTCCAAGTAAACAACGACCATTTAACAATGCATTTTATTTTAACAGCGTGAAAGAGAAGATCTTGTTGGATCTGAGTGGGCAGCTGATTGTTCCACAAACTCAAACCAAAGAGGAATGTCATCTGCAGGAGGAGGAACCAGGATGATCAGCAGCTGCTTCTTTCTGTCTCTTCTGGAAATGTTTGAAACCTGGAGATAGCAGCTCCATGAGAACATGTCTCTGAACACAGCTCCTCTCCTGAGCTGCTCCTCCACACGTGTCCATCTAGAAGCTGATCTCAAAGTGTGATGGAAACACTGTGTTCACATCTCCAGGTCACGTGACCCGACGTAGGGGTCACATGACCAGTTCCCTTCAGACCAGATGGACAGAGGAGGAGACTCAACTGTTTCTACATCTGATTCAAAGATCTAAGAAAACTATGTTCTGGACGCCCATCTTCCTCAGAGTGGAGGACCAGGACCACATGGTACCAGGGTTATTATGGGATGGAGCAGGACCACATGGTACCAGGGTTATTATGGGATGGAGCAGGACCACACTCTACCTGGAGTTAATGGAGACACCTGCAGCAGCATCTGGACTAATTTAAAAAATAAGACTTTTATTTTGTGAGAAACTGGGAGAGATAATTGAGTTTGGGGAGGAAACCTGGAAGATGCTCATAGGAAAAAGATGCAAATCATCTGATCTCAGAATGTTAGAATGCTGCAGAAAATTGTTCATTGGAGAGGATTTGAATTAAAATAAACTACTTTATAATTTTCTTGTCATTCAGTTGATATTCAGCTCAAACTCCAATAAGAGTTTGTCTTCCTGCAGGGAGACCAGGAGAACCCAGGAGCCTCTATGGATCAGCTTCCCCTCAGTAAACATCTCAGCTCGTCTGCCTCGTCCTGCTGCTTCCTGTTGTTGTGTAACTCAGTCTTTGCTGCAGCTCAGCCTCAGCTCACAACACCTGTCACAGCTTCACACAGCTCTTCCTCTCCTCCTCCTCCTCTTCTTCCTCTTCCTGCTCCACCTCTTCCTCTTCCCCCTCCTGCTTTTCTTCCTGCTCCTCCTCCTCCTCCTCCTCCTCCTCCTCTTCCTCTTCCTCTTCCTCCTCTTCCTGCTCCTCCTCTCTTTTTCCTCCGTCTTCCTCCTCTCTTCTTCCTCCTTCTTCCTCCTCTCTTCCTCCTCTCTTCCTCCTCTCTTCCTCCTCTCTTCCTTCTCTCTTCCTCCTCTCTTCTTCCTCCGTCTTCCTCCTTTCTTCTTCTTCCTCTTTCTTCCTCCTCTCTTCCTCCTCTCTTCTTCCTCCTCTCTTCTTCCTCCTCTCTTCTTCCTTCGTCTTCCTCCTCTCTTCTTCTTCCTCTTTCTTCCTCCTCTCTTCTTCCTCCTTCTTCCTCCTTTCTTCTTCCTCCTCTCTTCTTCCTCCTTTTTCTTCCTACTCTCTTCTTCTTCCTCTTTCTTCCTCCTCTCTTCTTCCTCCTTCTTCCTCCTCTCTTCTTCCTCCTCTCTTCCTCCTCTCTTCCTCCTCCTCTCTTCTTCCTCCTCTCTTCTTCCTCCTTCTTCCTCCTCTCTTCTTCCTCCTCTCTTCCTCCTCTCTTCCTCCTCTCTTCCTCATCATCTCTTCTTCCTCCTCTCTTCTTCCTCCTTCTTCCTCCTCTCTTCTTCCTCTCTTCTTCCTCCTTCTTCCTCCTCTCTTCTTCCTCCTCTCTTCCTCCTCTCTTCTTCCTCCTTCTTCCTCCTTTCTTCTTCCTCCTCTCTTCTTCCTCCTTTTTCTTCCTACTCTCTTCTTCTTCCTCTCTTCTTCCTCCTTTTTCTTCCTACTCTCTTCCTCCTCCTCTCTTCTTCCTCCTCTCTTCTTCCTCCTCTCTTTTTCCTCCTCTCTTTTTCCTCCGTCTTCCTCCTCTCTTCCTCTTCCTCTCTTCTTCCTCCTCTCTTCTTCCTGTGTGATGAAGACGAGCTCTTCTCTCTGGTCAGAAACAGATGCTGTACAGTAGCTGGTTTGTGGGCAGCAGCTGTAACGCTGCGTCTCTGCCTCTCTGTCTCATTGTGTCCTGCGATCGACGTGATTACTTGATTACAGCCGCCTCTGACTTCCTGCTGAGCAGATTGAATTAGTCGCGCTATAAAAATGGGACTTTGATGATTTTTGCAGCATGTCAGAAATCTCATTCACGGTTTATTTTGTGCAACATGGAGATGAGCTCATCCTGGGAGCAGATGGCGCTGTTAAACCGGAGACACGTCATCTGAGCTGCAGCAGAGAAAGGAGACGTTAAAATAACTCTTTTCAGACCTTTTCTCTGCAGATTCACATCCTGAATGAAGGGTTTATTCTGGCCGCGGCACAGGTTCAACCTTCAGATGACGAGCATCCAGAAAACCAACCAGCAAATGTGCTCCTAGGCTCCTAGGCTCCTAGGCTCCGAGGCTCCTAGGCTCCTAGGCTCCTATGCTCCTCAGGCTCCTAGGCTCCTAGGCTCCTAGGCTCCTAGGCTCTTAAGCTGCTCAGGCTCCTAGGCTCCTCAGGCTCATAGGCTTCTAGGCTCCTAGGCTCCTAGGCTCCCAGGCTCCTCAGGCTCCTAGGCTCCTAGGCTCCTAGGCTCCTAGGCTCCTAGGCTTCTAGGCTCCTAGCTCCTAGGCTCCTAGGCTTCTAGGCTCCTAGCTCCTAGGCTCCTCGGCTCCTAGGCTCCTAGGCTCCTAGGCTTCTAGGCTCCTAGCTCCTAGGCTCCTCGGCTCCTCGGCTCCTCGGCTCCTAGGCTTCTAGGCTCCTAGGCTCCTAGGCTCCTAGGCTTCTAGGCTCCTAGGCTTTTAGGCTCCTAGCTCCTAGGCTCCTAGGCTTCTAGGCTCCTAGGCTCCTCGGCTCCTCGGCTCCTAGGCTTCTAGGCTCCTAGGCTCCTAGGCTCCTAGGCTCCTCAGGTCCAGAGCAGAGCAGCTCTGTGGGAGTATCACACCTCATGGAGACACTGGAGCTGGCTTCATGTTTCGTGTGTTCAGCTGCAAGTGTCTGAGGCTCCATGTTTCAGTATCTGTGCTTTTGGTGAGTGATTCACATAATATTTGGTTTTCTCTGCCGCCGTGTCGCTCACTGATCAGTCTGTACACCTGCTAGCCCTGCAGAACACACACACACACACACACACACACACACACACACACACACACTCACTCCTGTATGTGCTGCCACTGAGACACAGCCATAACGATGAGACAATTATCCACTGGTTTCAATTAGAGGCTCTTAACGAACCGTCACGAGCTGTGTGTTCCCCCCACTATAGAGCAGCGTTGTCTAGAGCAGGTATTACACACGCTCTCCTGTAATTAATGAGCACAAGGGTGATTATATAACATGACAGTAAATGGCAGTGGGGGGGCGCCCCAGACTGGATGAGTTATCAGGTCGTTAGGCTGCACTGGAGCTCTGAACGTGATGGTAATCTGGTAATCATCGCTCCGCTGCTCCGCTCTATCCGCTGGTTCTACATCGACTTTAATTGAATATCGATTTGTTTGCCTCACTTCTTCTCTGCGACTGTGCCCTCTCAGAAACATAATGAGACGTGTGTGTTGGATCCAGAGGCTGAGCGGGGGGTCTGATCACAGAGCAGCAGGTCTCTAACGGGGCTGGGTCCTCTTCAGACGAAGCTGAGACCAGCGGAGATGGAGCTCTAATCTAATCTAATCTAATCTAATCTAATCTAATCTAATCTAATCTAATCGGCTGTGAGCAGTTTCAGCTGTTTCACCTTCAGCTGCTAACTGGTGCCAGTCAGGATAAAGAGTTCCAACCCAGCCAACGTAGGAACGAGGAGGGGTTAATAAACGATGAAGGTTTGAGAAAATGTAACCTGACGTGTTCACACAGACTGCTTCAAGGTGTGGATGGATTAGATAACATAAGAATAGATTAGATAAGATAACATAAGTAGAGATTAGATAAGATCAACACATTCTTTCCTCTCAGAGGACCATGTGTCCGGTCTCAGCAGTCATGCTTCACAGCGATACGCTGCGGTCCTCAGAGACTCTGAAATAATGAGGCAGGACGTTAGATCAGAGGCAGAGATCACATTCATTCATGACGTCCTGCAACACAGAACCATGACATAATCAATTAAAGAGTGAAATAATGATAGAAGTCTTTTATATTCAATGAAGAGGTATTTCAATGACACATTTAAGAACACATTTATGCATTTAATTCCTATTTTAATTAATTAATGACACATTAAACTCATTATTTCATGATATGCTCATTTATTTAATGTTGGCACTTATACTTCTTCATAGTAAATAAGTAGAGTAATTAATAAGTAGAGTCGAGCAACATAACAAGTAATAAAAGAATGTGAATAAGTGATCATAATGATGATAAATAATGAAGACAGGAAGGATGGTGTTAAATAAAACACAGTCCAGCACAGAGTGGAAGTGAAGCAGCTTCTGGCTGCTCACAGCGATCTGGACCGGAGGAGGAAGGAGGAGAAGAAGGAGAAGGAGGGACGACTCCTCACCACTCTGGATGGAGCAGATGGAGGTGACTCCACCTGCACTACCACAGAGGCCCACTAGGGCCAGCGCTCCAATACACACCCACTCAAACTACATTGTTTGTGTCTCATTTCATACAGTTTTTCCACAACTCGTTTTCCAATGCCAGAGTGTGATGTGGTGGTCAGTCTGAAAGTAAAAAGATAAAAGATTGATAAGATATTTAAACCCCAAGAAATGATCAAGTAAGGCCATGTCTGTTTGATTGGCTGGTACCCTCACAGGGGTGAGCTACACCCATGGACTCACAGCCTGTGTTTACCTGGTTGGTAGGGCTGGTTAGTCATCACGGATTGCATGGATCAATGGGTGTGGTCAAAAGTTAGCCACACCCCTCACTCCTCTCTAGTCCCGCCCCCTCATCCAAATATGGTCTCTACTAAAGGCTCAAGATGGCGGCGCCATGAGAGCCAGACACCTGGCTTCAAAGACAGCCCTTCACAGACTGCTGGGTGACATCTCCGACAGTAGTGGCTGTGTGTGTGTGTGTGTGTGTGTGGGGGAGG
>CM055207.1:684158-704158 GCA_029224185.1 Karalla daura | reverse complement strand
CCATTCCAACTAAATAAAGCCCCACTCAAAGTCCACCAGATTTTTGAGGAGAGTGGCCACATGGGGATTCACTGTTGCTGCCTTTTTGTGGACCAGCTTCCCTGTCTGCTTTGACACCACCTTCCCCTGGCTGGTCTTTCTTCCCCTCTCAGGATTGATCCCAATGAGGCGCCTAAAATGAAATAATAGAAAAAGTATAGGTGCAGTAAGTAAAGATACTTTGCATTTAACATGGAACCCTATGACATTAATTGAACAAAAAATGAGGATGTCTTTTTATGATAATCACCCCTGTGTCTCATAATTAGAAGAATTTAACTTCATTTTGAGAAACTATGAGAAACAAAACATTCATAATTGAGGATTATGACAGATCAGCTGCTGCCATTATTACAACATTTATTTAACTTTAATTTGAGGCATTAGGAAACATTGCTATCTTTGAGAAATTTGTCATCAGTGATTTCTAAGACTTTGTTGTGAAAAGTTCAAGATACATACCACATATGAGCATTTAGTACCCCGAGCATTTAATACGCTAAATCAACTTGTAGCCCAGGCGTTTATAAGCTTTTTTCCCACCACATCTATATTGACATGAAACAACAAATACAAAGACAATTTGTCTGTGTTACAGCGACAAAGGGAGCCGATCAGAGCAGCCAATCAGAGCAGCATTATGAACAATAATTTACAACTGTAATTGTAAGGTTAATATACAGGCATGGCCTATAATAAATGACAATTAAATATTCCTGAACAGAGCTGCGAAGAGAGATGACGCAATCAGACAATATTTCTGACAGGAAATTTACCTTTGAACAAACTCCAGAGTCCTTGCAGCTTCTTCCTGGTACTGCAAGTTGAATACATAGAATGTTGCAAATACTGCCGCAAGTCCCGTGGTGAAGTTTGCTTGGGTGCTTTCACAGATGACCTGGCTTTCAATGCTGATCATCCAATGGTGTAATGTGACTCCATCGCCGGCAACTGATGCAGACAACAATTATGGAAAACAAATATGGGTATAAGGGTCCTATATGATGATAACAAGTTCACAGAAAAAGCCACCCCTTATACATTTTGCAATGGACTAGAGAGTGAAGTCAGGCTTGTGACTGTAGTAGATTCTAGAACACATGGAAAAGAAATTATCAATATTTCAAAATACTTGTTACAGGCATGCAAACTCATTTCACATGAACATTGATTGTTTTGAACACTATACTGATAGTCCTTACCCATCTTGAATGCTTCCAGAAGTTTTCTTTGCTGGATAACAGGCAAAAGATCTCTGAGGTCATCCTGCTGCACATATTTGAGGTCCTCTCTTGATTCCACACCTGAGATTTCAAGTGCTGTGATGACCTGCTTTTGACAATCCTCAGACAAATTGGGCAAAGCCTTGAGGATGACGGTCTTTATTTCATCACCGATGGATGACATGAATCTACAACTAGTCAATTTACTTAAGTCTTGTTAGCTGTTTGCATCCTTAATAACAAGCTTCTCCTTATAAACTCAAACTTTCTAATAGTAAAATAAAACCTTGTAGATAGCTAATCAAATGACTAAACCAGCTAACACTAACATAAGTAATGTGCCTCAACAGAAAGCTAAACTTTTGTCCACATAGCCTAGCTGCTACATTAGCGACGCTAGTATGCTAGTAGTTTTGACTCGATCTTTTCAGCAGAAAAACAGTTAACAAAATGTTAATCCAACACAAAACCACATTATAGCATCATTCTGTCTTTTGCAAGATTATATTTACCTTCTCAAAAGAACCACGGGGGTAGGATGGGTGTGGATGAGCTGCTCAGTTCCGAGGAGACGGCAGGGAGCGGGAAGGAGCAGCAGATGAAGCCTCCAAGTGCTCCGTACGTTCGGAGCTTTCAGTTTAAGAGTCCGGATGAAAAATAATTCTTCCTTTTTTATTGTTGTGTCCTCAAGCTTAAATAAAAACACTGATATGCATCCCTATTTTTAATTTCGACCCGATGAATAGCTGATTGAACTGACCCAACATTAAGTCCCTAAAGTTAACTGAAAAAGAAAATAAATACTGTATGATACCATAAGATTATGGTGGCTTGCTGTAAATTTCTAATTTTACTGTATTTCTTTTACAGACGCTTGCTGTAAACATTTTTTTCCTCCAAGACGTCAGAATTTGCGGTATTCAACTGTATTAACAGAAAATGGTATACTACTGTTCAAAATACCCTGTATTTTTACAGTAATTTGTTACAGTGTGGAGAGAGTGGAACAACGCTGCCATGTTCTCAGTGAATAAACAAACAAACAGAAAGTGTTTGTTCCGTCAGCCCGTGTCTGACAGAGGTGACGCCGAGCCGAACCAGACGACCAGCAGCTCCTGGAGCTGCTGCCTGTCTGCTCCATCTGCTGCAGCCCCACCCTCAGAGGCACCGAGTGTGTGTGTGTGTGTGTGAGAGTGTGTGTGTGAGTGTGTGTGTGTGTGTGTGTGTGTGTGTGTGTGTGTGTGTGTGTGTGTGTGTGTGTGAGTGAGTGAGTGTGAGTGTGTGTGTGTGTGTGTGTGTGTGTGAGTGTGTGTGTGTGTGTGTGTGTGTGTGTGTGAGTGTGTGTGTGTGTGTGTGTGTGTGTGTGTGTGTGTGTGTGTGTGTGAGTGAGTGAGTGTGAGTGTGTGTGTGTGTGTGTGTGTGTGTGTGAGTGAGTGAGTGTGAGTGTGTGTGTGTGTGTGTGTGTGTGTGTGTGTGTGTGTGTGTGAGTGAGTGAGTGTGAGTGTGTGTGTGTGTGTGTGTGTGTGAGTGAGTGAGTGTGTGTGTGTGAGTGAGTGAGTGTGAGTGTGTGTGTGTGTGTGTGTGTGTGTGTGTGTGTGTGTGTGTGTCTGTGTGTGTGTGTGTGTGTGTGTGTGTGTGGATATGATTGCACATTGCTCTGATAACTGGGAGCGAGGGGGGCGGGGGGGCAGGCGGGTGGTTGTGTTAATGTGCGTCCATTAAGCCAAATGAAAGCTGATGTGAAATTGATGAGTTTGTTTTGCGGCTGGTTTGCATATGGAAAGCAAATTTATTGGAATCAGGATTCTAGCTGCATCCTGTGCAGCTCTTAATCACAGGAAAGGAAACCTTTCAGACCAAATCTATTTATGTCGCTTCTCATCACGGCAGATGAAAGCTGATTGGCCTCACACCAGGCGGCCAGACTCACTGTTTACTGACAGAGCTACGAAAAGACGAGAACAGAAGAAGAAGAAGGAAAAGAAGACGTTCAGCAGCACTCAGCCATGTCAAAACCTTTGACCACACCCACTGATCCATAGGAAGTCTGCGTCATTAGAACTCGCCTTTTTGTTTAATTCAGGTTTCTTTCTGTTTTGTCTGTTTGTGGACACACTATTGGTATGTGTGGCGCCAGAAAGCAAAACAATACGTAAACAGGATTCAGAGTAAAAATGTAAAAAAACAATAAAAAAAGACTTTTTACATGCACATCACAAAATCACAGCTCCACCTCCTGGCCTAGATGTGAACTGCAGGTGTTTCCTGAGGTCTCGTCTGGATGGAGGTCCTGTTCAAAATGTACTTGGAACCCCAGAACCTGTCAACTAGCAACTAGGGCATAGGATTTATCTATCTATCTATCTATCTATCTATCTATCTATCTATCTATCTATCTATCTATCTATCTATCTATCTATCTATCTATCTATCTATCTATCTATCTATCTATCTATCTATCTATCTATCTATCTATCTATCTATCTGTCTATCTGTCTATCTATCTATCTATCTATCTGTCTATCTGTCTGTCTGTCTGTCTGTCTGTCTGTCTGTCTATCTATCTTGCCTTGTCATTTCCTGTGGGTTTTGGTTCTATGTGGGCCGATTGTATATGTCAGTGGTAACCTTGTAACTTTAAATAAAGTTGAGCTGAAGTTGAATTGAACAAAACAACCAACAACTTACAACTTGTTGTAACGTACAAAGCAATGTGTGAAGGTGTGTGTCTGTCACGGTGGAGTGGCTGGGAGGTCTTATAAGCTGCATCACTGTAGTTATGTTAGTTACTTGTATTTATAGCCGCTATAAAATATGAATGAGCTTTTCACATGATGGGGAAACATCTGTGCAGATCCAAACAGAGGTGGAGTGAGAGGGAGTCAGAGTGTGTGGATGTAAAAACAGTAAACAGCACTGTCCCTGTGGTGGTAGAACTGTGTGTCCAACTATGTGTAAGTGCATGTGGTTAATATTAATATAGACTCTAATGGAATTATGCTGTTTGCTTCCTTCACTGTGATGGAGCGCTACATTATCCATCCATCCAGCGGCCGCCTCCGCTTTGTTTAAAGTGCCTGAAATGAGGTCAGGATATGATAAAACAGAGCACCCGAGTCTTATTGATCGTCCTAATGGTGTGCGTGTGTGTGTGTGTGTGTGTGTGTGTGTGTGTGTGTGTGTGAGCAGAAGACATGAAAGCTGCTGCTCGGTTTCTGATAAGACGGAACGAAGCTGCCACGTCAACACGGCAAATGAATGCAGCAGGAAACGCAGCAGCAGGTGGAGCTTCTGATTGGCTGATTAAAACCCATTGCTCATGATGAAGCCTGGAGCTGCTCCATGGAGGCCAGCCTCACTGACCCCGATCAGCAGTCAGGATGACTCTCACTGCTTTCACCTGCCCACCACTCCCAGTCAGCCCAGTATCTATACTGACCTCAACCAGAACTTTCCTCGGTGCAGACCCGTCTATGCCTCTGAGCAGCCCCAGTCTCCGGCCCCAGACAACCTGCCAGCTGTTGTCTGGACTTCCTCTGGCCTGTCCCAGTAAATCCACCTGCCCTCTGTCTTGGATCTCCTCTTGTCTCTGTCCTGGCAAACTGACCTGACTTCCAGGTCCAATGGTCTCTGCTCCTGTCCCGGGAACCATACCTGCCTTCTGTCCCAGCCCTGGTAACTGGACCAGCCTTCGTCTCTTGTCCCCTGGCAAACCAGCCTGTCTTCCTACGGGTTTTAACCTAGTAAAATGGAACAAAGCCAAGAAACATTGAATATAATAGGAAATATGAACAGACATGAACATGAATGATGAAGTCAAGCAGTATTATATTAGCAACAGTTATTATTACAAGAATGACACACAATCAAGATAACGCAAGTGTGTGTAAGATGGTTCTTTTTTTTTACATGTTAAAACCTCACTGTGTATGAAGACGTGTGACAAACAGAAGGCAGAGAAGTAGAGTCGTGGTTAAAGCTGGAAGAACTTCCTAAAATAAAACCCAGTACAAACCCAGCAGAGCCACAGACACAGGACAGGACAGATTCATGTCCTTTCTATGACATAAAAGATTCATGAAGGACATTAAAAATTCATCTGTGTAACATGAGCAAACAGCTACATTCCAATAGTCTGCAGATCTGGCTTTGAGGTGTTTGTGGACATTAGAAGGGTGCTCCAGATGTCATGGACCCAGCTCAGATGATCAGTGGATGGTGCTGTGGAGGTGGAGCTGCTCTGTGGAGCAGGATGTATGGATCCACTCCTGAACCGATCAGACGAGGTCTGTCAGGGCGTGTAGCGTGCGTGTGAGCCGGGGTCAAACGGGGAGGAGGTTCGGTTCACTTTGTGCCAGAAGGTTCCTCTGATCTGCAGCTTCATCGATTCCCTGCTTTGATGCCTGTGTTCAGTGGGACGTGGTGACCTGGTGACCTGGTGAACCGGCCAGCAGCTCCTCTAACACGGGTTAATCACAGGAATGATTAACAGCACTGCTCCGTTCAGAGGACGTCCCTGATCCCCCAGATCTGTCTGATCTTCACTCAGGAAGTCACATGTCAGGACCTGACAGCCTCAGATCATTTCACTTTGTAAAACCGCTTTCATTCCACATGGTACGTGTAAAGATCTTAAAACTGTGATTCTGCTTTGGATATGGAGGCGTGAACAGAACAACAGAGTGGCCTCGCTCTCCCTCAGGTTGTGAAGAGACGTTCAGGTGCCTGGGTGAGAGCAGGAACCCAGGAGCTTCACCATCATGTGTCTGAATCTCTGAACCTTCTCTCCTCTCTTCCCTGAGTTGTCAGATGATGCCATGCGTTGCCATGACGACCAGACACTGTCCTCTATATTGACTGTTTCTTGTATATTGGTGATTTTCCATTGTTTTCTATTCTATTATTTATATCAGTGCTGCTATTCTATCTTATTTAGATCTACTTTGGACACAACTGGGGCCTGTCACTGCTCCTGGTGTCATGTGGCAAATAAAGACTAGATTCTTCTAGATTCTTCTAGATTCTTCTAGATTCTTCTAGATTCTTCTAGATTCTTCTAGATTCTTCTGGAGGCCAAAAACAACCTGTTAGCGTTAACTCCCCTGCTCAGCCCGTTGTCGTCCTCGGTAGCGAGCCACTCTCCAGGAATCAGAGAGGGAAGATTTTATTTTAATTAAATACGTGAATAGATGAAATAAGAGGTGTGACATTAAGAGAGTTAAAAAGATAAATACGTAGATAAGAGCTATGAGATTAAGAGGTTAAGAATAGAAATGAGTCAGATTAAAAAAAGGGAAACTATGTGTAAAAAGATGAAAAGAACAAAAGTAGAAAAGGTTCAAATTAAGGTTAAGATTAAGGATAGGGTTAAAAGAAATAAGAACGATATGCATTTGGTTACGGTTAGTGTTAGTGTTACGTGTATGTAATGGTTATGGTTATGGTCAGGGTCAGGGTTAAGGGTTAGGGTTAGGGTTAGGGTCAGCGTTAGGATTAGGGTTATGGTTATGGTTATGGTTATGGTTATGGCTATGGTTAGGGATAGGGTCAGGGTCTGGGTCAGGGTCTGGGTCAGGGTTATGGGTTAGGGGTCAGGGTCAGGGTCAGGGTCAGGGTCAGGGTCAGGGTTAGGGTTAGGGTTAGGGTTAGGGTTAGGGTTAGGGTCAGGGTCAGGGTTAGGGTTAGGGTTAGGGTTAGGGTCAGCGTTAGGATTAGGGTTATGGTTATGGTTATGGTTAGGGATAGGGTCAGGGTCAGGGTCAGGGTCAGGGTTAGGGTCAGGGTCAGGGTCAGGGTCAGGGTCAGGGTCAGGGTCAGGGTTAGGGTCAGGGTCAGGGTCAGGGTCAGGGTCAGGGTCAGGGTCAGTGTCTGGGTCAGGGTTAGGGGTTAGGGGTTAGGGGTCAGGGTCAGGGTCAGGGTCAGGGTCAGGGTTAGGGTCAGGGTTAGGATCCAGGCTGAGGGCTGGAGCAGGAGGCTGGCACTGTGTGTTTGTCCCTGACTGGTCCTGTTCAGCCACAGACGTCTCATCAGGACAAACACTCCCTGTGCACAGCATCATTATCCCTCCAGAACCTTCCAGAACAACCCGCCGTCACGACCTTCACCTGCTCATAAAAACAGAAAAACATCCGACTTCTTATTTTCCCAGTTGTTCTGCTTGTAAGGTTTCAGGAGTATATTTATAATTAAATATTTTCTCGTTGTTGACGAGCAGAGCATCACCTTCTGTCTCTGGGTTCAAATTCTGCAGCAAAAGTATTTTATATTTTCTGATGATTAAAACTCTCAGATCTCTTCAATCCAATGTGACAATAAAGTTCAAGGAAACAGCTTTATTATAATGTGGTGTCAAAAAGATAGATAGATAGAGATAGATAGATAGACAGATCTCCTCCTCCACCTCCTCCTCCTCCTCCTCCACCTCCTCCTCCTCCTCCTCCTCCTCCTCAACCTCCTCATCCTCCTCCTCCTCCTCCTCCTCCACCTCCTCCTCCTCCTCCTCCTCCACCTCCTCCACCTCCTCCACCTCCTCCTCCTCCAACTCCTCCACCTCCTCCTCCTCCTCCTCCTCCACCTCCTCCACCTCCTCCACCTCCTCCTCCTCCACCTCCTCCACCTCCTCCTCCTCCAACTCCTCCACCTCCTCCTCCTCCTCCTCCTCCACCTCCTCCACCTCCTCCACCTCCTCCTCCTCCACCTCCTCCACCTCCTCCTCCTCCTCCTCCTCTGCAGCCATGCTGGTTGTCAGTTCAGAGAGATTTTATTCCAGATGAACCCAGTGAGTGGATGCTCAGTGATAAAACAGGCTGTTAGTGAATACTGGGAGACCCCCCCCCCCCCCCTCCCCCCACCCCCCCCCCCCCACCTCCCCCAGCCCCCCCCCCAGCCTGATAGAGACGCGCTCCCCAGGAAGTGGACTCATAATGGAGGACGAGGCGCCGCCATCCGTCACGGCTGTGCTAACGAGTGGGAGCGGTCAGGAGCGGAGCAGCTCATTAATCAGGAGGTGATTCCTCTGATGAAGCCACGGATTAATCAACTAAAGTGTGCCGTTTCATTAAGCAGCCTCTGAGTCCTCCGCTGCTCCTCCGTGAGCGTCACATCAGGTCAGGGGAGGAGAACAGGAGGAGGAGGACAGGAGGAGCGAGGTCACTCTGAACCAGCTCCAGCTCCAGGGTTTAACAGCTCCACGTTCAGTGAGCGAAGATGTTGGAGGAGAGGGTCAGAGGTCACCAGAAAACAACCTGTGCAGTCTGTAAATGAATCATCATGATGAGGAGAGTGGTCCAGGACCGGAGGAGAAAGCCTGGCAGGAGCTGAAGCTTCAGTGTTTAGTTCAGTGGGAAACCAGAAGATAACAATAAGGTAGAAACAACAGGAGAAGAACAGAATGAAACTTCTGACTCTGCTCTAACGCTGCTCTCTGCCTGCATCACCTATCAAAAAGAACGAAATGGAGGAAAACACCAGGGAGGAGCAGCTCCTTCTGCTGGGTGTGTGTGTGTGTGTGTGTGTGTGTGTGTGTGTGTGTGTGTGTGTGTGTGTGTGTGTGTGTGTGTGTGTGTGTGTGTGTGTTAGTGGTGGATCTCGGCTGTCTTCACATTGTTTCGTAACTGATCGATGGCGTAGATTCTGTCCATCCACCTACATACACACACAACCATGACTCTGCTCCTCCTCCTGCTCCTCCTGCTCCTCCTCCTGCTCCTACTACAGGCACAACACCAGTCTTGAAACTATGACATAAACTTTGACCGAGGTGACATGTAACAGTTCTATTAGGCGATAATAATATGATATAAAGATCACAGAGGAAACCAGATCAGAAAACACTGTTAATGTTGAGGAACGAGCACATTGTAGTTCATCTTCATGTTCTCCATCCTGCTGCACACACACACTCACACACTCACACACACACACACACACTCACACACTCACCTGAGCATCACAAACACATAAAGATCTAATCTCTCCACTCGTTTTTCACTTTCCACTGAGACGTGATTCCATCTCTGAGCGAGGTCGACACAGGTTCAACCCAAAGACTTGACTGGATCCTGAGGCTTTCATTCTGTCAATCCATTCATTCACACACAGATAAACAGTTTCTCCGTGAGAGCTTTATACTCTGAGTTTAATGTTAAATAAACTGAGTGTTTGTCTGGTTTAACTGCAGCTGAACTGAGCCGGGCTTCATCTGGAGAGCAGAGTTTGTCTTTATGTTTCCGCTGTTTTGTGCACACGGAGCGTTATGCATCCAGCCCCAGGAGCAGGCTCAGCAGGAGGTCTGGAGTCTGTGGTTGTAGGAGATGATTGGTGGAGAGCAGATTAGAGGATGAGAGAGAAACAACACTCAGGATTTAAATTTAGCAACGTACCTCACGCAGGCCCCTCGGTGCAACGGAAAGAAAGCACTTTGTTAGGTGGGAGGAGTGTGTGTGTGTGTGTGTGTGTGTGTGTGTGTGAGAGAGAGAGAGAGAGAGAGAGAGCTTGGTCACATCGTTCTCGTCCCTGCTGGAGCAGCTGAGGCAGACGTGCATGGAGATAATGACGCTTCCTGCATTAATGTATGATTCATGGAGATGATGTGTGTGTGTGTGTGTGTGTGTGTGTGTGTGTGTGTGTGTGTGTGTGTGTGTGTGTGTGTGTGTGTGTGTGTGTGTGTGTGTGTGAAAAAGCTTCTCCAAAGCTTCATTGATTTTTTTTGTTCCTAAGTCCAGGGCCATGTGAGCTGAGGATGTTTTAACTGTACGACAGCTCCATCAAAGCTTCACACACTGTCTGTTACTGTTGGACTGTGTGTGTGTGTGTGTGTGTGTGTGTGTGTGTGTGTGTGTGTGTGTGTGTCTGCTGATGGATGCTGGATGCCATGGTAACGTGATGTGTTTGGACATTTCCAGATGTTTCCAGATCGTACCTGGACAGGTGTTTCTGTTGTTATGGTGACGCTGGTTTCCAGTCCAGGCTCTGCAGCGACCACAGCTCAGACTGGTGCGTCACCAGTCTGAGCAGGTCGATGGCTCCGTTTCCAGTCTTCACTTATTAATTAAATGAGAAGCTCCAGGAGGTTCTCCAGCTTCTCCTCCTAGAAGGACCTGGAGGAGCGAGCCAGAGTGGACAGAACGTCATGAGCAGATCCAGCTGGGCAGCAGCAGCACAGAGGAGGCTCCTGGATGAGCTGCTTCTTCAGCTTCAGCTGCTCCTGCTCCGATTCCTCTCCCAGTAGCTCGACCAGTTCTGTCCAGTAACTGATGAAACGTCCTCAGAGACTGTGACTGGAGGAGGGGGAGGTGGTGTGGTGTTTGTATCTTCCTCCTGTGGGAACATGCTCTTATCACACAAGATGAACGGTTCCTCTGATTGGCTGGGGTAACATTGAGGTTTGGTTTTATTTGTGCTGCTCCTGTTCTGGTTGAACAAAGTGCTCTAGATGAGCAGATCTGTCACGTCTTCAAGCAGCTGTGTGGGTTCTCCTGAGGCTCGGGAACAAGCAGCCAGCCGAGGCCCGCTGTGAGCAGGGAGCCACAGGGAGAGCAGTCTGCTTTCTGCCATGGAGGCCACTTCATCACCCCCTGAGAAACAGTTTCACAACTCTGTCAACATATTCAGTCAGGATGAGACGAGACGAGACGAGACGAGACGAGACGAGACGAGACGAGAAGAAGTTCCCTCATTATTCTCTGAACCGTTTCTCATCAACGGTGACTGTGGTCACCACTGATCTGAGCAGAACCTGAGAACATCGGAGGAGCTTGGGTCACAGTGAACATGAAGAATCCTGCAGCTGCAGATGCTGCGAACACTCCTCTTGGGATTCACTGAATAAATGGACTATTTCAGGTGCACTCAGCCGCTCTAATTGGACTCCAGAGTGATAATGAGATCAATATGCAGCCTGATCGCTGACGATCATTGCACCTGAAGTGTCTGAAGTGATGAGAGGATCAGACCAGGTCCCTGAGGCAACGTCTCCAAAGTCTCAACGTCTTCACTGAGCCAATAAAACAGCTGAGCTTCATACCAGACAGAGATCATCTCATGATTATCATGGACACAGACATAGAAATAGATGCTGGTAGATGCTGAGATCTGAGGAGAACTCAAAATGTTTCCGGAACTGGAGGCAAAACTGCAAGATAACTAGTATAACTCATACTAACCTATTAGTTATCATTCATTCATACTTCACTGCTGCAACAGAGCAGATCTCCCCACAGTGGAAACAATACCTGCTGTATACAACTAGTGGTAAACTAGAACTAGAACTAGTATAGTATGGAACTGCTGTTTTTGTATATGACTAGCATAGCATGGTACTGCTAGTGTTCTGTATACAGTAACTGGTAGGACTGCTGCACTGTAACCTACCATATGGTACTGCACCATATCGCACCTTTTTCTTTTTCTACTGTACCTGTACTGTATTCTACTGTATCATACTGTGCTCTACTGTACCTGTACCATACTCTACTGTATCATACTGTAACTTAGTATATCATACTGTCATATAGTATCATATCATTTAGTATCATAAAGTATCATATCATATCGTATAGTACTGTATTGTTTCATGTCCTATTGTATTTATCATAGCGTCCTGTACCACCTTATACTGTATCACACTGTCATGTTGTATTCTACATATCCTATTGTACTCTGTTGTGTCATATTGTACTGCATATTGTACTGTCATATCATGTCATACCATACTATCATACTGTATCACATCATATCCTACCTCATAGTATTATACCATATCGTACTGTGTTGTACTATGATATTTTGCACTGCTTTGTACTGCACTGCTCTGTAACATACTGTAAAGTATCATGTTGCATTGTATAATATCGTATGGTCCTGTATGGTACTCTAGTGTATCATACGCTAACATATTGTACTGTATCCTGTTGTTTTGTATCCTACTGTGGTGTACTACTATGTACTGGAAGTATCATTGTACAGTATTGCGTCATATTGTATCTCATATCCTACTGTAATACATACCAGACTATACCTTAGTGTACCACATCATATATCCTACTGCACATGTTCTATCACATTGTACTCTACCATACTGTACCGTACCTCATTGTATTGCATTGTACTGCAGTAGTGCAACCCCTGCCGCATGTAACTTCTGATGTTCTGTGCTGTATGTAGAGGAGGTGATATATGTAACACAGAGTGCGGAGTCTCAGCTGGGAGCAGAGAGGAGGTGGGAGGAGGTGCTGTTTGCCTCGGACTGAATCATGTTCGATTTGTGAGTGAGAGGAGACGACGCGCCGCAGGTTCCAGCTGCAGCAGCAAACATGACTGTGCAGATGAACAAAGCACCTGTCAGAGGTGCTGGTGGCTCCGAGCACGATGGAGAGATGTATTTTTAAAGAAGAGAACAAAGAGGAGCAGAGATGAGCAGGGAGGAGGAGGAGGAGGAGGAGGAGGAGGTGAACCCTGCTCTGTGTGCTCAGAGGTTTACACTCTGCCATGGACAGAGAGGAGCCGCAGGGTCTCTCAGTGGGCACAGTTACACTTATTGATTGAGATGAGAGAGAGAGAGAGAGAGAGAGAGAGAGAGAGAGAGAGAGAGAGAGAGAGAGAGAGAGAGAGAGAGAGAGACTGGGGTTTGATCACACTCTCATTCATTGCGTGACTCGAGTATCAAGGGAAGAAACTGAGAGTGCTCCAGTTTTACTGAAGCAGCAGAGCTGGAAACCAGACCCAGCCTGACACACACACACACACACACACACACACACACACACCCACACACACACACACACACACACACACACACACACCCAGAGCTGCATCCATCGCACAGAAAATTACATTTTAAATTAGATAGATAGATAGATAGATAGATAGATAGATAGATAGATAGATAGATAGACAGACAGACAGACAGACAGACAGACAGACAGACAGACAGACAGACAGACAGACAGACAGACAGACAGACAGACAGACAGACAGACAGATAGATAGATAGATAGATAGATAGATAGATAGATAGATAGATAGATAGATAGATAGATAGATAGATAGATAGATAGATAGATAGATAGATAGATAGATAGATAGATAGATCTACTCAGAGCAGAAATACACTTCCCACTGTGGAGGAGACCAGGGGAGACCAGAGGAGACAGGAGGAGACCAGAGGAGACCAGAGGAGACAGGAGGAGACCAGAGGAGACAGGAGGAGACAGGAGGAGACCAGAGGAGGTGATTGAGGGAGCTGCTCAGACTCCTTGTTGACGATCTCAGTGAGTTCTGGAACAAGACACAGCTCATAAATAACAAGCAGCCGTGTCTATATGAACAATATCCTGATGCTCCTTCTATATGAACAATATCCTGATGCTCCTTCTATATGAACAATATCCTGATGCTCCTTCTATATGAACAATATCCTCATCTCATTTGAATTTTCATTTCAAAGCCAGACTTTAGCATCGAGGAATATTGAATTATTCACAGTCAATAACCTCATCAAACCCGGCATTAGCGTATTTATTACCCCGGTTTGATGCTCACAATAATCCACCGGTCCCTGCAAACAAATAGAATCCTCTTTGAACCTGGATGAGACCAGATGAGTCTGGATGAGTCTGGATGAGACCAGATGAGTCTGGATGAGTCTGGATGAGACCAGATGAGTCTGGATGAGTCTGGATGAGTCTGGATGAGTCTGGATGAGACCAGATGAGTCTGGATGAGTCTGGATGAGACCAGATGAGTCTGGATGAGTCTGGATGAGACCAGATGAGTCTGGATGAGTCTGGATGAGACCAGATGAGCCTGGATGAGTCTGGATGAGTCTGGATGAGTCTGGATGAGACCAGATGAGTCTGGATGAGTCTGGATGAGCCTGGATGAGTCTGGATGAGTCTGGATGAGACCAGATGAGTCTGGATGAGACCAGATGAGTCTGGATGAGACCAGATGAGTCTGGATGAGTCTGGATGAGCCTGGATGAGTCTGGATGAGCCTGGATGAGTCTGGATGAGCCTGGATGAGTCTGGATGAGACCAGATGAGTCTGGATGAGTCTGGATGAGCCTGGATGAGTCTGGATGAGTCTGGATGAGCCTGGATGAGTCTGGATGAGCCTGGATGAGTCTGGATGAGACCAGATGAGTCTGGATGAGACCAGATGAGTCTGGATGAGTCTGGATGAGACCAGATGAGCCTGGATGAGTCTGGATGAGCCTGGATGAGTCTGGATGAGCCTGGATGAGTCTGGATGAGACCAGATGAGTCTGGATGAGACCAGATGAGCCTGGATGAGTCTGGATGAGACCAGATGAGCCTGGATGAGTCTGGATGAGTCCTGCGTCCGCTGCTTCGTCTCTCGGTGTCTCTTATCTTATCTTATCTTAAGTCACATTGTCTCATTCTGTCTTTTTTTTAGTCCCGCATCGACGAGTCCTTCCAATCAAGACGAGTCTGCGTTTCCTCCCAGACACAAACTTCCAAGGTTGTAAAAGTGAAGACGATAAAAGCGGCAGGTTTGGCTCCTGAGGTCTAGTGCCGTGTTGGACGTTGACAGTCTCTCAGTCAGTGATGGATTTAGTTCAGTTTCCATTAAATACGTCTTTACAAAGCTGAGTGTAGCACACAGGACTGCAGCTCGGCCTCATCCATCTCCACTGCTGCTCTTTAAACATTTATGAATGGTCCACACTCACACACACACTCACACTCACACACACATTATTATTATTCCTGGAGCTAATGGTGCCTCCTTGTCTCTGTTGCCATGGTGATCTGTAGAATCAAAGCCTCCTCTAGTTTCATTAACCTACAGTTAACCTACGACTGTTTCTCAGACTGGACTGAACTGGTTCCACAGTTCAAAGGGCTCCTGGAGCTGGGATCACACCTGTCTCCTTGTCTCCTCGTCTCCTCGTCTTTTTGTCTCCTCGTCTCCTCGTCTCGTCACTTTCTCGTCCACTCTTCTCCTCTTCTCCTCTTCCCCTTGTCTTCTCATCTCCTCTTCTCCTCATCTCCTTGTCGCCTTGTCTGCTCGTCTCCTCGTCTCCTCGTCTCCTCGTCTCCTCATCTCCTCGTCTCCTCGTCTTCTCATCTTCTCATCTCCAGCGTTTACTGTCTTGTTATTGTGGTGAAATACGTAGTAACGTTCACAATAAACATCAAGTCAAACAAAGGTCAAACAAAGGTCAAGCAAAGGTCAAAGTTGAAGCAGCGTGTGATGTTTCTACTATTTTCTGAAGGTTTTCTTCATGAATCAGCTCTGCTACAGTCCAGTCTGAGCCTCATGTTCTTCTGAGGCTCTGAAGGTCTCCTGGCCAGGGTCTCCTCAGGCCTCTCCAGCCAGGTTCACGTCCGACACAGTCTCTTGTGAAGCACTTACAGACGTTTTCCTCTGTGGAGGTGATAAATACATAGAAATCATCCACGTTTTCCTCCTGCGTTGGTGGAAATCTTTCACTGCTGGTTTGATGGTTTCCAGTTCCTCCACCATGTTTCACAACGTTCACATTTCATTCACTCCTAAACGACAACCAGCATCCAACTGTTCTTCCTTCTCATCTTCAGGTTGTGATTAAACTCTCAAACCAAACGCCACGTCTGAAGATCCCAGCAGGATCACAGCTCCTCTGTCAGCTTCTCAGGGGGTCAGTCCTCTCCCCGAGCTGCTGGGGAGGCGGGAGCAGAGCAGGGAAGGAGAGGAGCAGAGAGGAGCAGACCAGGGAAGGAGAGGAGCGGAGAGGAGCAGAGAAGGGAAGGAGAGGAGCGGAGAGGAGCAGAGCAGGGAAGGAGAGGAGCAGAGAGGAGCAGAGAAGGGAAGGAGAGGAGCGGAGTGGAGCAGAGCAGGGAAGGAGAGGAGCGGAGAGGAGCAGAGAGGAGCAGAGCAGGGAAAGAGAGGAGCAGAGAGGAGCAGACCAGGGAAACTGAACTGAAAAATTAGAAAGACAAGTGGCAGTTTCAGTGTCTCCGTCTCGACTCCTGGAGTAATCAGGTTATGAAGTTGGAGCGGAGGAAGAGCTCCAGCTGAGCCTCAGCGGGACCTGAAGCTCCAGAAATGTCAAGGTTAAGCCTGGAGAGAGGAGGCTGGGGCCTGGAGAGCTTCTGGAACCTTCCGCTGACTTTTGACATGTTCAGGAAGATTTGAGCGACCCTGGTCCTGCTCTCCATCATCCTCCACAACGAGCTCTGAGCTCGATCCTGCTGGACCAGCTCAGACTGGGCTGATGGATCTGACACAAACGCTCCCACAACATCAACGTTCCCTCAGTTCAGTGAAACCTGTTAAACCTCACAGCCACCTGCATCCAGGCTGGCTGAGGGTCAGCTCCAAGTTCCTGCACCGTTAAATACTGCAAAGACGCTTTAACACATCTACTGTAGAGATACAACAACTAGAGACAGCTAGATCCTGAAGCTGCAGAACCTCCATCCAGAGACGTCTTGTTCCTCAGCTCTGGACTCAGACGGCCGGTGGAGAGTTTGTTTCCCTCACAGCCTTCAGAGAAATGCTCCGGAGCAGCGGGGCTCAAATTAGAAATTTTCACCTTCATTTTGAGTTAAACTGATAGAAACACACCTTGTGTTGTGATTTTCGACATATTTGTGAGGTCGTATGTGTGTGTGTGTGTGTGTGTGTGTGGGGGGGGGGGGGGGGGGGGGGGGGGGGGGGGGGGGGCTCTGCTGACTCAGGACCATCAGGAAAACTCACTGACACGACCAATTTGCAAAGTCGGTCGACCGGGGAATTATTCTGCCCTTAATCTTTCATGAGGGCGTGAGAGAAGAGGAGATGGAGGAAAAACACACAATAATGAAGGAGGAGGGTGTGTGTGTGTGTGTGTGTGTGTGTGTGTGACAGCGAGGTAATTATCCAGGGCACAAACGACACCGCTAATCAGCTCGTTAACACACAGGGATTTAAAACGCTTCATGTTGGAGTCGACAACGCTCGGACTCTAAAAACTGAGATTTACTGCAGAACGGAGGATGGAGCTGGAGAAGAAGATGGAGATGAAGATGGAGAAGAAGATGGAGATGAAGATGGAGATGAAGATGGAGATGGAGATGAAGATGACCAGGACCAGGACCAGGACCAGGACCAGGACCAGGACCAGCACCTGGCTCCCCAGAGCCTCAGCACCACCACCCATAAACACACATATATGCATGTGTGCGTGCGTGTGTGTGTGTGTGTGTGTGTGTGTGTGTGTGTGTGTGTATGTGTGAGACTGTTTGTGTGTGTGTGTGTGTGCGTATGTGCATGTGTGTGTGTATGTGAGTGTGTGTGAGGGTGTGTGTGTGCATGTGCGTGTGTGTGCATGTGTGCGTGTGTGCGTGTGCGTGTGCGTGTGTGTGTGTGTGTGTGTGTGTGTGTGTGTGTCATGTGCGTGTGTTTGCATGTGTGCGTGTGTGTGTGTGCGTGTGTGCATGTGTGTGTGTATGTGAGTGTGTGTGTGTGTATGTGCGTGTGTGTGCATGTGTGCGTGTGTGTGTGTGTGCATGTGTGTGTGTGTGTGTGTGTGTGTGCATGTGCGTGTGTGCTTCCTAACTTTATAAAAGGCCAGCTAAATAAAAGTGGCCAACAACAGTCAGCAAAAGTATTATTGTCAGTAATAGTAGTAGTAGTAGTAGTGGTAGTAGTAGTAGTAGTAGTAGTAGTGGTAGTAGTAGTGGTAGTAGTAGTAGTAGTAGTAGTAGTAGTAGTAGTAGTAGTAGTAGTGGTAGTGGTAGTAGTAGTAGTAGTAGTAGTAGTAGTAGTGGTAGTAGTAGTAGTAGTAGTAGTGGTAGTAGTAGTGGTAGTAGTAGTAGTGGTAGTAGTAGTAGTAGTAGTAGCAGTAGTAGTAGTAGCAGTAGTAGTAGTAGTAGTGGTAGTAGTAGTAGTAGTAGTAGTAGTGGTAGGAGTAGTGGTAGTGGTAGTAGTAGTAGTAGTAGTAGTAGTAGTGGTAGTAGTGGTAGTAGTAGTAGTAGTAGTGGTAGTAGTAGTAGTGGTAGTAGTAGTAGTGGTAGTAGTGGTAGTAGTAGTAGTAGTAGTAGTAGTAGTGGTAGTAGTAGTGGTAGTAGTAGTAGTAGTAGTAGTAGTAGTAGTAGTAGTGGTAGTAGTAGCAGTAGTAGTAGTAGTAGTAGTAGTGGTAGTAGTAGTAGTGGTAGTAGTGGTAGTAGTAGTAGTAGTAGTAGTAGTAGTAGTAGTAGTGGTAGTAGTGGTCGTAGTAGTGGTAGTAGTAGTAGTAGTAGTAGTAGTAGTAGTAGTAGTAGTAGTAGTAGTAGTAGTAGTAGTAGTAGTAGTGGTAACCTGTGGCTTCTGCTCTGCTACAGAAAGGACAATAAACACTGTGGAGAAAATACATGAGAATCTATCTCCATGATTTAGTAGAGGACTGTGTGTGTGTGTGTGTGTGTGTGTGTGTGTGTGTGTGTGTGTGTGTGTGTGTGTGTGTGTGTGTGTGTGTGTGAAGCGCCCCGGTGCAGAAAGTACAATAAAGAGCAGAGAACAGACACAAACAGCTGAGAGCGTTAATATCTGGCTCTGGCTGTAGGATGAGTTTAAACTGTCAGATATGAGAGGAGGAGGAGGAGGAGGAGGAGGAGGAGACAGAGGAGGAGGAGGAGGAGGAGACAGTCCTCTCACCAGAGCATGACCTCTGAGACCTTCATCAGAACATCTGCTGGGTGCTGTGGTCCATGACTCTGCAGCTGGACGGTTGTGAAGGACGTCAGCAGATCTTCAGGCTGACGGTCTGCAGACGGAGGAGCACGCGTGCTGTGAAGATGTTTACCAGGAGGAGCACGTGACAAGATCTGAGAGCGAGCAGCGCCTCCTCCTCTGATGAGGAGGTGGAGGAAGATGAATCATGGATGAAAACAATATTTGTAGAATGTGGATGAAGTCCATCACACTTCTAGATGGACACGTCTGGAGGAGCAGCTCAGGAGAGGAGCTGTGTTCCAGAGGTTCTCATGGAGCTGCTGATCTCCTGGTTGGTCCTGGCTGTCCAGATGTTCAGGTTTCAATGTTTCCACGAGGAATGAAAATAGCTACAGGTGAACACCTACAACAGGAACCACCAATCTATGTCACATACATCTATATTTCTTTGGGAGTGTGAGGACCAGGCAGCAGGTTTAATGGATCAGTAAATGTTGAAGATGAAGATCTTCCCTTGGAGCTGCCTGTTGAGCTGGACACCAGATGAGATGTGAGCTGGACACGGGCCAGCAGCTGATTGGACGCTCAGAAGCAGCTGATTGGGGGCATGATCAGGTTGATCATGATCTCTGTTGGAGATCATCATCTCTGAGAGAGATCTTCTCCTCTCCTCCTCCTCTCCTCCTCCTTTGTGGTTCCAGGAAAGAGGAGGAGAGCAGGAACCAGAGCAGGAACCAGAGCAGGAACCAGAGCAGACAGGAACCTGTCGGAGCCACGTCTTAGTCGATGGAGGAGCTCGAAGGTGCAGCAGAGGAATGAATGGAGCCGTTAAAGAGGCGATTACTGCCCGTTCCTCAGATATGAGCAGCTGCTCTCAGACAGTTACCTGGTCTCACTCACTCATCAGATCACGCATCAGACCTGTTTAATTCACCTGTTCCACGTCACCTGTTCCACGTCACCTGTTCCACTTCACCTGTTCCACGTCACCTGTTCCACTTCACCTGTTCCACGTCACCTGTTCCACGTCACCTGTTCCACGTCACGTGTTCCACGTCACCTGTTCCACGTCACCTGTTCCACTTCACCTGTTCCACG
>CM055207.1:651658-679158 GCA_029224185.1 Karalla daura | reverse complement strand
TCACCACAGATACTGCAGCCTGCTTCTCCTGGCCCAGACCTCCAGCTCCAGGAGCCAGACCTCCAGCTCCAGGAGCCAGACCTCCAGCTCCAGGAGCCAGACCTCCAGCTCCAGGAGCCAGACCTCCAGCTCCAGGAGCCAGACCTCCAGCTCCAGGACCCAGACCTCCAGCTCCAGGAGCCAGACCTCCAGCTCCAGGAGCCAGACCTCCAGCTCCAGGACCCAGACCTCCAGCTCCAGGACCCAGACCTCCAGCTCCAGGAGCCAGACCTCCAGCTCCAGGAGCCAGACCTCCAGCTCCAGGACCCAGACCTCCAGCTCCAGGACCCAGACCTCCAGCTCCAGGACCCAGACCTCCAGCTCCCCCAGGCACAGCCAGCACCCTGGTTTGAGGCTGGGTTGATTAGCCACCTCGCCTCACCGGCTGGACCTAGACTGGCCTGGGCTGGCCTGGCCCCGCCTCCTGAGAGGCTGGAACCGTCCAGGCCACGCCCACACACTTCATCCAGCCACAAACAGGGGAGGGTGTGTGTGTGGGTGTGTCACAGAGGTGTGTGTTTAAGCTGTGTTCTGGTCCAGACCTCAGACTCAGGCCTGGGCAGACCAGACCAGACCAGATAAGACCAGACCAGACCAGACAAGACCAGACCAGACTAGATCAGACCAGAACAGACCAGATCAGACCAGATCAGATCAGACCAGACTAAATCAGACCAGATCAGACCAGATCAGACCAGATCAGACCAGATCAGACCAGATCAGACCAGATCAGACCAAATCAGACCAGATCAGACCAGATCAGACCAGTCCAGATAAGACCAGATAAGACCAGACCTGACCAAACCAGACCTTTCCAGACCAGACCGGACCAGATCAGACCGGACGAGACCAGATCAGACCAGACCAGTCCAGACCAGACCAGACCAGACCAGACCAGACCAGACCAGACCAGGAGGCTGCAGGGAGAGTCGTAACTGAACCTTTGACCTGCAGAGTCTCTTCTTCTCTTCTTCTAATCATTTTTCCTTCCATCTTCCAACAACGAGCTGAGATCAGTCTGATCAGTCTGATCAGTCTGATCAGTCTGATCAGACTGATCAGTCAGACTGATCAGAAACGCAGAGCACAGGTTAGATGATTTCCAGAGATCATCTAAGATTGAGTTTTGTCTCTTATTGTCACTTTAGATCCTGAAAACTCCCAACCAGACTGGAGTTTTATTGTTTTCTGAGGACCAGGAAGGGGAGGGGGAGGAGTTGTTCCAGCAGAAAGGAGTTGGAGGTAGTAAAAGGCACCTCCTCCTCGTCTATCTCTGAGCAACGAGGAGCAGCGAGGAGCAGCGAGGAGCAGCGAGGAGCAGCGAGGAGCTTCAAATTCAGGCTGAGGATTAAACCTCCTCTAGTTTATGTCTCCAGTATCGACTCTCAGTCCTGCATCACCGCCCCAATCTTCAAAACATCATCCTGGAAAGAGAAGGAAGTAATCGCATTAAAGCACGGTCACACACGCACACACACACACACGCACACACACACACACACACTTTCCTGCTCTTAAGCCCCAGTAGTTGAGGATTAACGTTGTCTGGAAGCATTCGGCACTTTGTCACGTTGTGGAGGCCGTAGCTGGATCAGTCAGACTGGGAGGAAACTGGTCCACGTGTTTCAGGTTTTTGATCTTTACAAAAAATAAATTAATCACCAATCAAAGAAAAGTACAAGAGTCATAGATCTCTGTCTCAGAGATATTAGAGAAGGCAGCATAAAAAGACACAACACACACACTGAAAAGCAGAGTAATAAAAGTTCATTTAACAAACAGAAAATGAAACGGTTCCTTCGGCTGCTCAGACAGAGACTCCGGGTCTCCAGGAGTCCAGAGGAGACGACAGAGAACTTGGAGAACTTTGAGAACTTTCCCAGAGTTTAATCCTGACTCTTCATCCTCACGCAGATCCTAACAGCTCGTTAGTGCCTATTAGTAAATCAATCCTGATGACTCAGGATGATTGACGGGCTGATTGACAGGTGATTCTGGGACGTTATTTCCTGTGTCTGCTCACCTCGTTCCTCCCACTGTTCCCAGTAAGTAGCCGCAGTCTTCCCATGTGTGAGCAGCATCCTGGTAATCAATCTTTGTGCTGCTTGAAGGCTGAGGCTGAGTACGAGGCTGAGGCTGAGGACAAGGACGAGGACGAGGACGAGGACGAGGACGAGGCTGAGTATGAGGCTGAGGCTGAGGCTGAGGATGAGGCTGAGGATGAGGACGAGGACGAGGACGAGGACGAGGCAGAGTATGAGGCTGAGGCTGAGGCTGAGTATGAGGCTGAGTCTGAGGACGAGGCTGAGGCTGAAGATGAGGCTGAGGCTGAGGCTGAGGCTGAGGCTGAGGCTGAGGCTGAGGCCTCCTGAGCGTAGGAGGCCTCCATCATGGAGAGTGCAGGAAGCTGAAGGCGTGGTGGGCGGTGGGAGCTCCAGGTCAGTGCTGGACGTTGGAGGAGCAGATGATGGAGACGCGTCGAGCTGCAGAGACGCTGAGTCCATCATGAGGAGACGCCGGGGGGACAGCTTCTTCACCAGGAGGAGTTTTAAATAATTCCTGCTCCTCTTCATTCTTTGGATGTCTTGGATTGAGTCGATCCTGAGGAAGCACCTGCACTCAAACATGATCAATCTTTCATGTTGTCACAGCGTCTGAAGCTCCTCTGCTCCTCTGCCTCCACCCTGAGCCTGCTCCCTCCCTCCACCGTCCTGCTGCTGGGCCGTCAGCCAATCAGAGAGGCTCTTCTTCATCTCGTCATCTCCACACGCTTTCAGGCTCACAGAATGAAGCTGCCCCTCTCAGCCTCAGTCTCCAGCTCTGGATCACTGCATGCAGGAGTGCCATACATAACGTCTTAACATCTGGTTCATTTGTCGACCTTTCATCTTCAGGTTCGATGTGAAGACATAATGTAAAAGCTGCAGCACATTTCTGGAACGTTCAGAAAGTCAGAGTTAACTTTGAGGGAGAAATGAGCAGAGAGGGCAACGGTTGCATCATCTGATGAACTAATAAAGATCTCTCTTTAACTCCTCTGTTTTTGTCTGCACACAGTGACCTATGTTCAGAATGAGACCTGAGACATGTCCAGGCTGAAGATATGAGCTGCTGCTCCACCAGAGGCTCTCTACGGCCTGGTCCTCCTCCAGGAGCTAATCTGCAGCTCAGCTCCTGTCTCAGCTTCCACCGAGGATTCACTAAGAACGCATCACTCAGGGAACATGTCGCTGCTCAGAACGTCTCAGTCAGAGCAGAGGAGATGTCGGTCTCAGTGAGTTACTTAACTTCTGACCACGTGATTCACTGAGTGAATAGCTGAGCTACAGCAGCTGAAACGTCAAGGCTTCAGTAGAAGAAAAAACAACCTGCAGCATCTTCTAGAATCTGTGAGAGGAGGTGAAGGAGTGAGGAATCACTGCTCCGGCCCTCAGACTGATGAACCAGTGAACCCAGTAAGACGGGGGGTGAGGATGCTCGGCCTCCACCAGCTGCTGTGTGGAGCCTCTGTAACTCTGGCTGTTCAGACGCTTTTCTTTCATCTGGGTGATGCAGAAGAATCAGTGAGCTTCTCCAGCGAGATCTTGTCTGATTCGAGTGCTTCCTGCCATCAAACGTGCTCCATGCGAGCCGTCTTCTGACATTTTCATTTATGAATGAGATTTTTTCCCCTCTTTTGTCAAGCAGCTCAAGTACTGAGATCAAATGAAGAGTCAGAGATTAAAGGTCAGATGTGAATAGAAATGAAGAGGAACGCGTCCTCTGATGCTGCTTCTCTCTGTGCTGGAGATGTCGACGTGATAAGAACGTCCTCTCAAGGAAATCCCAGGAAATGAGAGGGAGAGACGGAGCTCTGGGCTTCATTAGCCTCCATTAGACAGCACACACACACACACACACACACACACACACACACACACACAAACAGTCCAATATTCCTCAGCTGATTCAGGTCACATGTCTTCTACATGTGGACGGCTCACAGACTCCAACTTTCCCCGCTGTCAATCATTCAATCTATCAAACTTTATTAATGTGGAACGTTTCAGTCACGGAGATCTTTTAGTTTAGTTCATGTTTAGTTCTTCACTAACACAAAATCAACATTAAAACGTGCAAAAATCAAAAGAAAGATGCTAAAAACCCTGGAAACACTGTTGTTGATTTGTAAATATGTGTGTATATAATTAGATAGATAAAGAGATGAATAAACATAGGTAGATAATTAACAAATAAAAATGGCATAAAAAGAAGTTGAACTTCACTAGAACAGATGAGTCATGAGACTGAGACATTTTTATCTCATCGTCAGATTTCAACCATTCAATCTTTTGATGTTCCTGTGTCCTGGTGTCTTTGATGTAAATCAGTTCAGTTAGGCTAAGTTAAGTTCAGTTAGGCTAAGTTAAGTTCAGTTAGGCTAAGTTAAGTTCAGCTAGGTGAAGTTAGGTCCAGTTAGGTGAAGTTAAGCTGAAGCAGCAGCAGGCGTTTGCCCTCCTGAAGCCTTGGATTCAGGTGAAGCTCGGCTGGAGTCTCTTTGGCATCTCTGAGCGTGTGTTTGGATTTCTGCGGTGACATTTGGCAGACGTGTGTTTCCCAGCCGGGCGAGTCCCGCCCCTCCGCTGCAGGACCTGACCTTCAGCTGCTGCTGCTACGTCTCGCTCTGTAGGAGCAGCTCCCAAAGGCTCCTCCCACCCTGCACCTCCTCACCTGGGCCCCACAGAGAGATGGGGGGTGGGGGAGGGTTGAAGTGGAGATGAAGCTTCTCTCTGCCTCAGTCATCATGGGAAACATCATCTCTGTGTCCAACCAGAGAGATGAGCTGGAGATACTGGTGGAGACTCAGAGAGGAGAACAGTCCTGGAGAACATCCAGCCAGGACCACCTCCATGTGGAGTTCTCCATGGAGCTGCTGCTGGATCCAGACTGAACATCCTGAACATCCTTTGATAAGATCAGGAGACCTCAGTCATGTTTCTGATGGAGTCACTGGGATGTGGTGGAGAGATGAAGCTGTGGAGATGCTGGAGTTCACTCTGAACAACTGGGATCACTCCATAACACCTGATGGATTAGAACATGGAGGTGGAGGAAGAGGATCTTCTGGACCTGCAGCCCTCAGGCTTTAGTTCTGCTGATGAAGGTATAGCAATCTGTCCCAGTCCACCCCACTCTGTCCCAGTCCGTCCCAGTCCGTCTCAGTCCGTCCTGCTGGCAGCAGACAGGCTGCAGGCCAGCAGCTCAGGGTAATTATCCTGGTTATGAATGGCTGTGACAGATCTAGTCAAACACTTTCTCTTTGTTGACTCTGGCTAATGATGATGTATGATGAGGAGGCTGGGAGCGCTGAGACTCACTGACTCCATCATCTGATCCGTGTTTTATAGCCGCAATTAGAGCAGCGCAGCAACACTCAAACCCTGCTGAGAAAAGGCAAATACAAGTCAGACTCCACCGAGAAGACGACGCCTCACGTGTTCCAGCAGAGACGAACCTGGAGTCGAGCCCACACACACACACACACACACACACACACACACACACACACACACACACACACACACACACACACAGGAGCAGAGCTGCAGAACTCATTAAAGATGAAGATCAGCAGACGTTCCTCACTGAGGTTAGATGTTTCTCTAGGGTGATAAAGTCCAGCTGCAGCTGCAGGTGTCTCCATTACCTCCAGTTAGAGAGTGTTCCTGCTCCACCTGCTGAGGAAGATGGACGTCCAGAACATAGTTTTCTTAGATCTTTGAATCAGATGTAGAAACAGTTGAGTCTCCTCCTCTGTCCATCTGGTCTGAAGGGAACTGGTCATGTGACCCCTACGTCAGGTCACGTGACCTGGAGATGTGAACAAAGTGTTTCCATCACACTTTGAGATCAGCTTCTAGATGGACACGTGTGGAGGAGCAGCTCAGGAGAGGAGCTGTGTTAGAGACACCTGAGAGGTTCTCATGGAGCTGCTGATCTCCAGGTCCATTCACATTCATATTTAAACATTCATACCCTCATATAGTTTTGTGTTTTTTTAATGCTGATGGAAACTGATCTCCTGAAAGCTACATGCTATAGAAGGAAAGCCTTAATGTGTTTATCTGCAGACACATTCTCCTTCTTCTCCGTGTCAGTGACTGACCGGTGGACTGGACTCTGGATAACATCAGACCTTCTGCAGCCTCTACATGTTCTCCTGCTTGAATCTCATGACAGAATGTGAGCGTTTACTTTGAGTGCTGCCTCCACGACCAGAGCTGGAGGATCAGCAGGTCAGGTGTTTCTGGTCAGTCTTCAGGACTTCTCCTGAGGGCCAGGTTCAGCCCCCCCAGAGCTGCGCCTCACTCCAGACTCGTTCATTTGCCATAATTATCACTGGTAGCAAAGGCGTTAAAGCAGGACGACAAGATGAGGTTATTCTCCTTTCCCTCACTTCCTCCCTTTTTATGGGCTAATTAGGACGCTCCTCGAGGAGGTCCCTGCACCAGCCCCGGCTCAGCAGGAGCAGACAGAGGAGGTGGAGGAGGATCAGCAGTCTGAGCTAGCAGGAGAGGAACGTAAGAGGAACATGAACTCCTCTGTTTATGAAATGTCTCCATGCTGCAGAAGCTCTGACACCTGGACGTTCTGTGCACTTAATGAGATGGGGGAGGACATGGTGGGGGGGGGGGACTCAGATCCTCTCTCTTCAGAGGTCAGGAGGTCAAAACCTACGATTAGAAACTAATTCTTCCCTCAATAACAACAGTTACAACAGTTAGGTCTGGAAACCTAGAATAAATGAAATAGTTTGTTTCCAGAGTGAAGATGCTGAACTTCAGGTCTGGAGAGCAGCTAACAACACGCTGTCCGCTCTCTGAGGTTCAGACTCAGGACAGACGCTGGGATGAGGGAGAAGAAGCAGAAGCAGGAGAAGAGGAAGCTTAACATCAGGACCTTCTCCTGAGCGGCTGCAGACGAGCTGGAGCTGGAGCTTCACACCCCGTTACAAGCATGTGTGCCTCAGCCTGTTGTCTCTGTGTGTTTCACGTCTATGCTGTGACGGTTTGACGTGCATCTTTAACTCTGTTCTTCTGATCTGGCTCTTCATGAGGTCCATCGAGGTTCAAACAGGAAAGTTTGTCCCGGTCGCTGGAGCTTTAAACTTCTCTGTTGTTTGGACGATGTTCGCTTCTTTCTTTCCTTTTCCTCTTTTGGAAACGAGTTTGTCTTTTTAAATTAAAGATGATTTTGCTTGATGTTTTTACTGTTCAGTATTTATGAGGGTGGTAATTTTGTGTCATGGAACTTCAATGAAAACAGTATTATTCACACATTTATTCCACCGGGCCACAAACGAGTTTTTTGCTCATAATTTATGTTGGGAACAAAAGGAAAGAGCAGGGAGATGAATACGAGCCGGCGTAATGCATTCCTGTTTGTTTACTGTGGCAGCGCTCGGGGAGGAGCAGGAGCAGCGACTCCTCCAGCACGGACTCACAGCTGATCTACGCCCTGGTTTCGCTCCTTCTGCTCGTCTCTTCGTCTGCTCGTCTCCTCGTCTCTTCGTCTGCTCGTCTCTTCGTCTGCTCGTCTCCTCATCTGCTCGTCTCCTCGTCTGCTCGTCTCCTCATCTGCTCGTCTGCTCGTCTCCTCGTCTCCTCATCTGCTCGTCTCCTCGTCTGCTCGTCTCTTCGTCTGCTCGTCTCTTCGTCTGCTCGTCTGCTCGTCTCTTCGTCTGCTCGTCTCCTCGTCTGCTCGTCTCCTCGTCTCTTCGTCTGCTCGTCTCTTCGTCTGCTCGTCTCTTCGTCTGCTCGTCTCCTCGTCTCTTCGTCTGCTCGTCTCTTCGTCTCCTTGTCTCTTCGTCTGCTCGTCTCCTCGTCTGCTCGTCTCCTCATCTGCTCGTCTCCTCGTCTGCTCGTCTCCTCGTCTCCTCATCTGCTCGTCTCCTCGTCTGCTCGTCTCTTCGTCTGCTCGTCTCTTCGTCTGCTTGTCTCTTCGTCTGCTCGTCTGCTCGTCTGCTCGTCTCCTCGTCTCCTCATCTGCTCGTCTCCTCGTCTCCTCATCTGCTCGTCTCTTCGTCTGCTTGTCTCTTCGTCTGCTCGTCTGCTCGTCTGCTCGTCTCCTCGTCTCCTCATCTGCTCGTCTCCTCGTCTCCTCGTCTGCTCGTCTCCTCATCTGCTCGTCTCCTCGTCTGCTCGTCTCCTCGTCTCCTCGTCTCCTCGTCTCCTCATCTGCTCGTCTCCTCGTCTGCTCGTCTCTTCGTCTGCTCGTCTCTTCGTCTGCTTGTCTCTTCGTCTGCTCGTCTGCTCGTCTGCTCGTCTCCTCGTCTGCTCGTCTCCTCGTCTCCTCATCTGCTCGTCTCCTCGTCTGCTCGTCTCTTCGTCTGCTCGTCTCTTCGTCTGCTTGTCTCTTCGTCTGCTCGTCTGCTCGTCTGCTCGTCTGCTCGTCTCCTCGTCTCTTCGTCTCCTCGTCTCTTCGTCTCCTCGTCTCCTCGTCTCCTCGTCTGCTCGTCTGCTCATCTCCTCGTCTGCTCATCTCCTCGTGTCCTCGTGTCCTCGTCTCCTCGCTGCTCCCGGTCGTGTTCAGAGCGTCCGACTGACTCTTCCAGCATCTGTGTTATCAGGCAAGCGTAAAACCACACGAGATATGCTGTAAACACTGACTAACTGACTAACTAACTGTTAGTTAGTTGTTAATCTGTTCTGTCTCTGTGTGAGTGGAGCGATAAGTTTAATAAGTTTTAACATAGAGTTACATACCTAGATTTCCTTTATAGATGTGCACTAGGAGCAACTCATTCGTTTCAATATCAAAGACAACAACTGACAAACTCTCTCATCTCTCTTTAAAACTCTCTTTAAACAACAACTATGTTCTACGACCAGCAGTCAATGGTTTCATGTGTCCCTGGAGTCTGGTCCAGATCAGTGAGAGTTACACCTTCAGTCTAATCTCTGGGATCCACTCATGACTAAATCTGTATAAATCTGCTCAGAAGAGAGAAGAAAAGCAGCTCGTTATGTTATTATCACATCTCCCTGGAGTTTAAATAATCCTGTGAAAACAGCTCAGACATTCTGAGCTGTTAACGGTGCTAAAACGAGATGAAGTGAGGCAGCAGCTCCTCGTCCCCTGGCTGAGCTTTCATAGCTTCAACGACTCGGTAACAAACGTCCTGGAGGAGAAGCTGCTGCCAGCTCAGAGCAGGAAGCTGCCCACTCAGCAACTATCTCACACACACACACACACACACACACACACACACACAGCCTGAGCCGAGTGAAGACATTTGTTGTGTTTGATCGAGTGTGTTTATTCATGAAGCCGTGAGCTTCACGGTTTGATGAATGAGTGAGAGAGAAATAACAGATCCTGCAGCAGAGAGCTGCTCAGCTGGTCCCTTCACAATAAAAGCACTGTCTTCCTCCTCCTCCAGCTCCAACCCTGAGGTGAATGAGAAGAATGCAGCAGCACATGTGGACTGAACAGTTGAGGTGTTTAGGTTGATTCTGCGACTTCTGTGAAGATCTTCTCACATCTCCTGGATATCTTCTGTGGCTGAGCTGGGGGGCAGCAGCACAGCAGGTGGTCTGACCAGCCTGTCACCAGTCAGACTGGGCCTCCATGAGGTGGTGTGAACGTCAAGAAAAAGCTCAGATGCAGGAAGATCAAACAGCTAAGAACAGCTACAGCTACAGATCAAGACGAGCTTCTTGGGTTCCTCAGGTTCAGCTGAACAAATGTCGTCCAACAGGTATTTTACTCTGGTGTGAGACTTTCAATGAGATCCTCCTCCACAGTGCCATCAAGTGTAGAAAGACTGAACCATTTTCAGTGATGGGGGAGGGGGGAGGGGGGGGGTCTACATTCAAATGTTTCTCACACTGGTATGGACATCCATGTTTTTCCAGGTTGTTTTCCTCTGAAGCCCCTGTGATTATGTTTGTAAATGTGGCATACTTGTTAGCTTGTTATTGCTAACAACAAATTGATGCTTGCTGTTTCTGTGCAAAGATGCCTTCAGTGTATTCCCCTTGTTCCCAGTAAACCCCCGGGTACACCCCTGTAACCAGGAGGATGGAGTTGGTGGTTGGAGCTGCTGGTTGGAGCTGCTGGATGGACCTGCTGGATGGAGCTGCTGGATGGAGCTCCTGGTTGGAGTTGGTGGTTGGAGCTGGTGGTTGGAGCTGGTGGTTGGAGGTGTTGCTGGTTGGAGGTGTTGCTGGTTGGAGCTGGTGGTTGGAGCTGGTGGTTGGAGGTGTTGCTGGTTGGAGCTGGTGGTTGGAGCTGGTGGTTGGAGCTGGTGGTTGGAGCTGCTGGTTGGAGCTGCTGGTTGGAGGTGTTGCTGGTTGGAGGTGTTGCTGGTTGGAGCTGGTGGTTGGAGCTGCTGGTTGGAGGTGTTGCTGGTTGGAGCTGGTGGTTGGAGCTGGTGGTTGGAGGTGTTGCTGGTTGGAGCTGGTGGTTGGAGCTGGTGGTTGGAGCTGGTGGTTGGATCTGGTGGTTGGAGGTGTTGCTGGTTGGAGGTGTTGCTGGTTGGAGCTGGTGGTTGGAGCTGGTGGTTGGAGCTGGTGGTTGGAGCTGCTGGTTGGAGCTGCTGGTTGGAGCTGGTGGTTGGAGCTGCTGGTTGGAGGTGTTGCTGGTTGGAGGTGTTGCTGGTTGGAGCTGGTGGTTGGAGCTGCTGGTTGGAGCTGGTGGTTGGAGCTGGTGGTTGGAGCTGCTGGTTGGAGCTGCTGGTTGGAGCTGCTGGTTGGAGGTGTTGCTGGTTGGAGGTGTTGCTGGTTGGAGCTGGTGGTTGGAGCTGCTGGTTGGAGGTGTTGCTGGTTGGAGCTGGTGGTTGGAGCTGGTAGTTGGAGGTGTTGCTGGTTGGAGCTGGTGGTTGGAGCTGGTGGTTGGAGCTGCTGGTTGGAGCTGCTGGTTGGAGCTGCTGGTTGGAGGTGTTGCTGGTTGGAGGTGTTGCTGGTTGGAGCTGGTGGTTGGAGCTGCTGGTTGGAGGTGTTGCTGGTTGGAGCTGGTGGTTGGAGCTGGTGGTTGGAGGTGTTGCTGGTTGGAGCTGGTGGTTGGAGCTGCTGGTTGGAGCTGGTGGTTGGATCTGGTGGTTGGAGGTGTTGCTGGTTGGAGGTGTTGCTGGTTGGAGCTGGTGGTTGGAGCTGGTGGTTGGAGCTGGTGGTTGGAGCTGGTGGTTGGAGCTGCTGGTTGGAGCTGCTGGTTGGAGCTGGTGGTTGGAGCTGCTGGTTGGAGGTGTTGCTGGTTGGAGGTGTTGCTGGTTGGAGCTGGTGGTTGGAGCTGCTGGTTGGAGCTGGTGGTTGGAGCTGGTGGTTGGAGCTGCTGGTTGGAGCTGGTGGTTGGAGCTGGTGGTTGGAGCTGCTGGTTGGAGCTGGTGGTTGGAGGTGTTGCTGGGTGTTCTCCATCCTCTGCTGCTGAGCTGTTCCGTGGCCTCACAGCGACTCTTTCTGGTGACTGGAGTCGCTGCCTCACCAGGCTGCTCTGTCAGGACGGCTCCGCCTCCTCTGAAACATCTAGTCCCTGCTCCCTGCCACACACACGCATGTTTACTCACACACACACACACACACACACACACACACACACACACACACACAGTCAGCAGACCTCAGCTGTTTGTAATTCAAGACCAAATCATGGAGAGAATTAAAACTTAGTGTCTTCAAATCACTGAGCACGCTGAGCAGTAACGCGCTCCATTCTGACAGTTTTAGAAATTAATATCAAGGATGATTGTTCACACTGTTAGCAGAGAACACACACACACACACACACAGTCCTGTGTGTGTGTGTGTGTGTGTGTGTGTGTGTGTAGCCATTAACTCCAGGTAGAGTGTGTTCCTGTATGTGCTGCACAAACTGAGACTTGTGAACATCTCTGGTGCGAGTCGAGGTGACATCTCTGGCAGGTGGAGACTCTGGAGAAGACAGACACTGACGGATGGAGGTCGCCTTCAAAATAAAGGCATGGCTACAGTTTTCAACAGTGAACGTCACAGTACTGTAACAGGTTCATATGAACACTGGTGGAAGGTTCAACCAGAGCCACACTGTTGGTAATCTTAAAGATGTAGTGTGTAATAATAGAGTATGTACTGTAGTGCAGTACATACATTAAAACCAAAACAATACATCAATGCAGTAAAATCTCAGCACTTCCTGTGAAAACATTCATTTCAGCCATTTGAGACTTGACTTGGGCTCAGCTCTTCAACAGGTCACGTGACCTGGAGATGTGAACAAAGTGTTTCCATCACTTTGAGATCAGCTTCTAGATGGACACGTCTGGAGGGGCAGCTGAGGAGAGGAGCTGTGTTAGAGACCTCTGAGAGGTTCCATGGAGCTGCTGTCTCCAGGCTGGTCCAGATGTTCAGGTCCTAACGTCTCCAGAGGAGATGGAGACTCAGCTGCAGCCCAGTAGATCAGTGAGAGTGGGAGTCAGACTGCGGTGGTTAGAAAGCAGGACGGGACGACGCCTCCTCACAGCTGCATTGGTATTCTTCAGCAGCGGTGGGGGGGGGGGCGAGGGGGGGGGGGGGGTGCGGGGGGGGGCAGCCCAAATTAAAGCGGCATGTATAACACAGGATTTTACACTTGGCTGACCCGGCTGAAGAAAACTCATCAATCCGCAGAGTGAGAGATAACTCCGGAGGCACTGAGGTGTGAATGGAATGGGGGGGGGGGGGGGGGGGGGGGGGGGCTCTACTTGTTTTCTGACCTTCTGAAAAGCAAGCAAACAAATCCGACTATATGCAGATATTTCCCATTATCTCTGGCATTACTCTGACCCTCGAGTGCTCGGCGCTCTTCCTCCTCTGGTCCGGGACTCACTGACACTCTGACTCGTGTCCTTGGATGCTGGATTTGTAGATCTTGTAATTTTCTTCATATTCATAAAAACTTCAGTGTTTCCTGGGTTGTATTTTCCATCAGGCGCCACTCTTGTATTAGAATTCATATCAGACCTAAAGTCACCAAACCTTTGCTCATTCTGCTTTAAATACATAAGAATAAGATTAAAAACTAGAGTGACAGAACATCAACCCACTTTATCAGTGGCAGTGTCTCTACTGCGTCTACCTTAAATCATGAGTCAGAGTTCCTGTTTTGCTCTGTTCCTGTGGTTCCACTGAAGGAAACGTAGAGAACCAGGAAGTGAAACATCTCCAAACATGGACATGAGCGTCCTGGCTCCTTCACATAGACACCGTCCAGGAGGCAGAGCTCTCATCAGGAGATGTAGAACAATAATGATTAAATAACATAAATATTAATATTGGGAGTGAGTCAGCGGTGCTGGAGCTCCTCTCAGACTGGGTCCTTCAGACTGGCTTGATCTTCATCTTCTCTGGTTTGATCCATGTTCTCCTCTGTTATTCTGTCTCTCTCCATAGAACGGCTCATGTAGAACATGTCCAGTGTGACTGATGGGACATAGAGCAGCACTGACAGACCTGAGGTCAGCCAGACAGTACCTCTGCCCCCAGGAAGGGGGCGTACCTGAGCTCACCTACATGCTGCCTTCAGGGGCTGTGGGAATTATAGATGCCACCAGGAACTGAGGCGAAGACTGGCCATGAGTTCAGACACGACCAAGCAGCCTTTGGAGGAGTCTGAGCCCGGTGGCCTCTAACCTCAGGACGTCTCTGGCCTCCACAGGTTAGAGGTCCCTGCTCGCTGTGTCGCTGCTCAGCAGTCTGGGCCATGTCCAGCTTCCTGGAGCTTCCCTGGGTGACTGGGAGCACTGGTTCTGCTCCCTCAGCCTCATCCATCACCTCCAGCCACCACATCGACTGATGGACCAAACTCAGAGTTAGACTCCAACGCTTTAGAGGTTAAATACTTTGGGTTTGAGCTGCTATAAATCAATTTCTCAATGTGCTCTGAATTCCACTTCCCATTAATTAAAAAGGATTTGTGGGAATTAATTGAGGGGCCTTGTAAGCCACCTTATCAAATGTAAATTGCTTATTGAGGCAAAGTAATTAAAAGGAAAGCCACCCCGCAGGAGCAGCTCAGGACCTCCACTCTCTACAACAGGTTGAGGGCGACACACACAGCCAGATTCTGATATGATGTCGGCTCAATTAAGTCAGCCCACACACACACACACACACACACACACACACACACACACACACACACACTCCCTCGCAGCTCTGTTTCAGGGTCGACTCCCAGCGCCTCCACCCGCACAAAGACTCCACAATAGAGGCTTAATTAGTTGAAGAAATCTTGTAGTGTCAATCAACCCTGAGGGACAAGTCAACAAACAACTGATCCCACACACACACACACACACACACACACATTGTTAAAGCAGCTACTGGTGTTTGCCTGCTTCACTGTAGCACTAATAATGACGTTACTCCTCCACAGGAAAATACCAGTGCTTTGCTTCTTAAAGTTTAGGATATTTTAAAGGGTTCGTTTTGTCTATAATTAATTACCAGCTGGAATTATTGACACACTGATGTATTTTCACTGATGTTTTCAGGAGAAGATCCTTTATTCTTTCTCCCTCCTTGTCTGCTTCCCATCAGGAAGATCTGGAGGTGAGAGTTCATAGAGGAGAGGCGAGGAGGAGAGGAGGAGGAGGGGAGGAGGAGAGGAGAGGAGAGGAGGACAGGAGAGGAGGGGAGAGGAGAGGAGGGAAGGAGGAGGGGAGAAGGAGAGGAGAGGAGAAGAAAAGAGAAGAGAAGAGAAGACAGGAGGAGAGGAGGAGAGGAGGAGAGAAGAGGAGAGGAGAGGAGTAGGAGATAATTTTATGAGAGAATTGTTTGTGTGCTTAGAACAGGTCTGGATAAATCCAGGAAATATTCCATGTCATTTCTATGTCATTCCACCTTCTACGTCTCCAGCTTGTGGCACATCCTGGATCCAGGGAGGAGTGAAGAGCTCTCCTGCCTTCAGAGCCTCAGAGGGAGCGGCTGCATGCATGGGTAGTTAACTACGTCCACAGCAGCTCCTCCACCACAGTCACTCACACTCTGATGAGCGGCGGCGTTTCTTCTTCATTGTCCCAGGATGACCACCAGGTTCTGCAGGCTCTGACTGAAGACTGTAACATTAGTTGGAGCAAGAAACCTAAGAGCTTCCCTCAGTAATAAGCTCTGAGAACAGAGGCTCTAGGCTCTATTATTCAGCATTAAAAGACATGATAAATAAGATGGAATCGTCTGCAGAATAGCCTTGTAAATCAAGACGTACCAGCGGCACAAGACGGTTTTCCTCCTGGGAAGACGAGAGCGTCCACTCCAGCCTGACGAGAGGAACAAAAACAGAGAGCACATCAGGAAGATTAACGACTGCTCAAACTGGAAGTAATTAGTCGGAGGATGTTCTGGTGGGGGGGGTTTAATGTACATGCTCATGTTTCCTTCCAAACGCTGGAGGCTACGTAGGAGAAGCTCCAGGAACCAGTGGCTCCAGGCCTCCCAGCAGACCGGCCCCTCCCCCGGCCCAGAGCTCGTTAGTCAGAGACAAGCATGCTCCAGGACCGGCACGGGTCACCTGCTGCCACGCTCCACTCAGCCTGGTCCAGCTCCGATCATCAGGTCCCCAGACAGAGAGAGAGAGAGAGAGAGAGAGTGTGTGTGTGTGTGTGTGTGTGTGTGTGTGTGTGTGTGTGTGTGTGTGTGTGTGTGTGTGTGAGAGAGAGAGAGAGAGAGAGAGAGGACAGAGGAGCTGCTCAGATGGACATGTGTGGGACTGGCTAACAGACTCCACACCCAGCGTCCCTCAGCACCACTCACTGATACGACTGGCCACTAGTAGGCGCTATTCACGCCATAGGAAAATAAACGACAAAAGCATAAATAAATAAAAACAAATTACTGTATAAAAACCTGAATAGAAAATTCCAGTATGCTCTGTTGCTGTTTGCAAAGAATGAATGAATTCATTTCCTGAACGTCTTCATTAAACTGAAGAAGAAGCTCAGAGCCTGGAGCCTCCGTGTCGGCTGCCATTGTTTCAGCCATTCAGAGGCTTCTGTCCACCCTGCAGAGCTGGAGAGCAGGACCTGCACAACCCTCTCCTGTGTGCAGGACCTTGCACATTCAGGCCCAGTGAAAGCACCACACACACACACACACACACACACACACACACACACACACATGCACACTCTTTGTCTGTTCCTCGTCAGAGCCCCGGCTGCAGATGTCCTTGGCAGGGAGAGCTGTGTGATCTGCCGTCCTGTCAGGAGCAAACTTCCCTCTGCTCGATCGCTCTGTGAAAAATGAGTCAATTACGCGTGTGTGTGAGAAGATCCCGTCCTGGAGGAGGGGACGCTCGTTCATCACCGGGGGTTTGGAGGCGCCGCCGTGCTGACCCTGCAAGAAATCAAAAACCTAAATGATTTAAAGTTTTGGCCTCTCTCCTCCTAAAAGGGTTACTGTGTACATCTCCGTCCACAACGCTTCCAGGCGCCAGGCGCTCCACAGGCAATCTGCCCAGCCGAGCCGTCCCCGTCCAGGAGGACACGTCCCCTCGCTTTACCTGCTTCATCACTCACTCTGCTCCAGCCTGATTCCACATGCAGCTCATCCTCCTCCCACTTCCCCTGACCTTCTCCCAACGATGCAGGTTCATTCCCAGGAGACCAGATGTGAGGGGGCGTGGCCTGCACACCTCCACATCATCATCATCACCATCCCCATCCCCATCACCACCACCATCACCACCACCACCACCACCACCATCACCACCACCACCACCACCACCACCACCATCACCACCACCATGACCACCACCACCACCACCACCATCACCACCATCACCACCACCACCATCACCACCACCATGACCACCACCACCACCATCACCACCACCACCATCACCACCACCACCACCACCACCATCACCACCACCACCACCACCACCACCATGACCACCACCACCACCATCACCACCACCACCATCACCACCACCACCACCACCACCATCACCACCACCATGACCACCACCACCACCATCACCACCACCACCATCACCACCACCACCACCACCACCATCACCACCACCATGACCACCACCACCACCACCATCACCACCACCACCACCACCACCATCACCACCACCATGACCACCACCATCACCACCACCACCACCACCACCATCACCACCACCATGACCACCACCATCACCACCACATCATCACCACCACCACCACCATCACCACCATCACCATCACCACCACCACCATCACCACCATCACCACCACCACCACCATCACCACCATCACCACCACCACCATCACCACCACCATCACCACCACCATCACCACCATCACCACCACCACCACCACCATCACCACCACCACCACCATCACACCACCATGACCACCACCACCACCATCACCACCACCACCACCACCATCACCACCATCACCACCATCACCACCACCATCACCACCACCATCACCACCACCACCATCACCACCACCATCACCACCACCATCACCACCATCACCACCACCATGACCACCACCACCACCACCACCACCATCACCACCACCATCACCACCACCATCACCACCATCACCACCACCATCACCACCACCACCATCACCACCACCATCACCACCACCATCACCACCATCACCACCACCATGACCACCACCACCACCACCACCACCATCACCATCACCACCATCACCACCACCATCACCACCACCACCACCACCACCACCACCATCACCACCACCACCACCATCACCACCTGCCGTTATCACCAGTTGTTATTGAGCTAAAATCATTTCTACTATTTCTCATTCTAATTGTTTTCTTTGATGGAAAAACACAGCGAAGCAATACTGTCACTGCTTTAAATGCAGAGAAAGCAAAACTCGTGATCTTCACAACTTCAAAAACACTGGAGAAGAAACGACCAACAAACAGTTGTTATCAAATTAAAAATGTTGAGGATTTCTGCTTGAAGACCACATGTCTTTTAATGGGCAGACTCAGTGAGAGGATAAAAAAAACAAAGCTGAAACTTTTATCATTTTTTCTTTGTAGAAACAAGTGTTTCTTTTCTTTTCTTTTCATGTGAAACAGAAACTGGTGGAAGTTAAAGTGACATTTGTCACAGAAAGTGGTGAACATGAGTCTCCTCATGTTTATTTGTTGGTGATTATTAAACCCTGCTTCGTCTGTACCTAAATGACAGATAACGACACTTATAAATAAACATGTTTTATTTGATTTGACGAGTGCAGCTGGTTCACTGTGCAGAGTCAGTCTTGATGCTGATGTGATTTATCGTTACCATGGCAACCAGGTGAGAAACCCGTGTCGACCTGGAGACAATTAGTGTGTGAGAGAGAGACAGTGGAGGAGCAATTGTTATTTATTTGTTCTATGTCTTAACTTCACTGTATAATTCCTTGTTGTTGTATCAGTCCGTCAAATGACTCTGAGGGTTGTTGACTCAACCTTTTCTATGTAGTCCAGTCATCTGGCCCTGGTTGTTGGTTCTGATTGGTTTGACTAGTTTGACTGGTTTGGTTGTTTCTGACTGCTTTTACTGGTTGTACTGGTGACTGCTGTTGGGTTACGTAGAGCTGCTGCCAGCTCAGATGATCACTCTCCTCCACACGTTGGCCTTGGGTACCTCGGTCGCCGTGCAGCCTGACTCTCAATCCGTTTTTCCTCGGTGTTCCGTTCCTCTGCCTCCAGCCTCTTCTGGACAACTCTTTACTCCTCGCTGTGGCAAGCAGCCACACACCCAGGACCACAGTGATCACCTCTTCCATTGTGTGGGTGTGTGTTGTCGTTGTCAAGTAGAGCCCAGTCGGTCCCATGTAGTGGAAACGGGGAATAACTAATGTCAGCACTGGAACCTCTGAGTCATTCACCACAGACCTGAGACGAGACAACCTACAGTACTAACACTAACTTAACCAAGAAGAAGAAGAGCTCTAGATGGTCCAGGTGTTGAACACATAGCAGACCGTGTGTTGCAGGCTCCTACCTGCTGAAGATGTACCCAAACTAGTCTTCTCACATCACATAAGCAGGTTAAGCAGGTTAAGCAGGTAAATGATGCCTCTCCATATCAACCTTCAACATATGCAACACCTTGAAGAAGGATCGTGTTGAATCAGCCCAGTCATCCAGGCTGACCTGATGGACATCCATCGAGCTGAGCTGTTCTCCTCCTGACTCCAGCTCTCAGGAGGAGTCAGCTCCTCAGCAGGAGAACCTCCTCCTCCTCCTCCTCCTCCTCCTCCCCCTCCTCTTGAACCTTGTTGTCAGTTCAGACTAATTGTCCAAAGAGTTTGACATGAAGAGAAATCAATGTTTTCCCAGGACATGATGAGAAACATTGATCCTGCATGTGCAGCTCTGCAGAGCTGCAGGGAGCGAGCACACACACCTTCACATCCATGCGCGCACACACACACACACACACACACACACACACACACACACACACACACACACACACACTCAGCTCTCCTGGTACTCCAGATGAACCAGATCCAATCAGCAGCCTCTCACTGAAGACTGACACACAGCTACCAGGGGAGCAGCTTGAATGGATGTCATGAATAATTGAGGAGCGAGGCAGGCTAGCAACACAGAGCGAACCATCACAAATTACTGGATGTGTTACTTTTTCATGAACTTGTTTTTGGTTCATTATGCATCACGTCCTATCTGAGCATTTCCATGATCAGCATGGCTCGATACCTTTAATGAAGGAGGAGGAGGAGGAGGAGGAGGAGGAGGAGGTGACACCAGATCCATCTTTAATGATCTCAGAACAACTGGTGCAACTTTCAGAAGGAGGGATCAACCCTCTATATGATAGAATACATAGAGCAGAATATATAGAGTAAAGAACAGGAGCAGGACTGTCGCTGCGCCTCCTCTGCTCAGTGAGGAGCAGATTTAACAGCAGAGGAAACAAAACTATGTTCTTTAAAAACACCAGAGGAAATATCGTAGAACTGACCAACACAGAGTCGTTAACCTCGTCAATCCTCCATCTTCAGACCCTGGATTCTTGTGATGTTACATTCACAACAAGCAGAGTCCAGTCACACTTCCACCTGTAGCTCAGGAATGACCAGCATGGTCTGGACTCCAGACTGGATCCAGACTGGAACCAGTCTGTAGCATCCAGGACTCTGAGTACTGTGGGACTGAGGAGGAGGAGGAGGACTCCTCTTCATCACTCTTTGTTAAAGACTCTTCAGAGCAGCAGCTGCAGTCCTGCTCGCGTTCGTCCTGCTCTTAATTAGATTCGGATCGAGTGAAGAACAACTCATCGCTCCAGTGTGGAAAACTCGGCCCGGTTAGAGACAGACGCAGGGAACTGGGTCACCCACTTCCAGGCTCCTCAGCCAATCAGATCCCAGCAGGAAGCGACTCTCACATACACACAACTGACCCCTGTGAAACCCAGAATCCTATCACTACACAGTCTCTATACTCTGTGTGCAGGTAATGAACACATGAACCATTAAATCATCATGAATTAGTCGATCAGAGTTCATTGATCTGCTTCTTTCATATGGATAAAGTGCTTCGATGCATCGATCCAGTTTGTCAGAGATTCACATTCTTTCATTTTTCGTTCATTTTCCTCATTAAAGAAGCATAGATCCAAAGCATTGTGAGTTCCTGTCTGAGGTTGTTGGAGCAGAGTGGATGACGGTCTCTCTGCTCATCCTGAGGCTTCACGTTGAGACACACACACATAGAGATAGTAACGATAGAATGAATAACACAATCAGCTGTATGAGGGAACCACGAAAAACTTCACTGATGCTCGAGTGGAATTCATTATTCAACACTTTTATTCAAGAGAATGATGTGTGTGTGTGTGTGTGTGTGCACGTGTGTGTGTGTGTGTGTGTGTGTTTGTGTGTGTGTGTGTGTGTGTGTGTGTGCACGTGTGTGTGTGCAGACAGGTGAACCAGATGACGTCTGTGTTAAAGGGCAGGTTTCATTAATATTGGAACAAAGTCGTCACTGGCAAAGATTAAAACCCAAGGAAAGGATAAATAAAAGCTTTGTTGAATAATGCAGAGAATTAATAATTCAATGTGTGTGTGTGTGTCACACACAGGTCTGTCTGTGTGTGTGTGTGTGTGTATGTGTGTGTGTTTGTAGTGTCCAGGTCTGAATCCTGTTTACGTTACGCAACGAGTTCAAAACAAACCAAGTCAGGGAAAACTACAAATGTATAGAAATAGAAGAGAAGAGAAGAGAAGAGAAGAGAAGAGAAGAGAAGAGAGGAGAAGAGAAGAGAGGAGAAGAGAAGAGAAGAGAAGAGAAAAGAAGAGAAGAGAAGAGAAGAGAGGAGAAGAGAAGAGACTTTTAATTTATACTCCCATGGAGTAACATACATGTTTTCTCAGCACCATAGAAGCGCGTAAAGTGCCAAAATGGTGAATAAATCGATTATGAAAACAGAATAAAATCATAATGAAATCTGTGTGAACGTCAAGTTTTTCATGCATGTGTTGAGAGAACATGTGACGCGTGGTGTGTGGGACCTGGAGGGAATCCAACATCCTGTCAGGCTGGCGATGTTCCGCCTGGGAGCAGGAAGTGGTCAGAGACTCCGAGCGCTTCCTGCTCTTTGATGCTCAGGACCATCCTGTAGATGCTGCTGTGGAGCTGATGGAGCTGATGGAGCTGATGGAGATGGTTTCACACACAGAGAACTGTGTGTGTGTGTGTGTGTGTGTGTGTGTGACTGGCAGACTGACAGCAGGATGTAGGTTAGCTGCTGCTAACCCGTTTCCATGGAAACTATTGTCTCCTCGTCGCTGGAACAGGATCAGCCCTGGTTGTTCTTCAACACAAAGATGATGTGCATCCTGCGTCACCGACTGACGTGATGCTGATGGAAACTGATCGAGTGGAGTCGATGCAGCTGGAATCGTTCGATACGACACTGGGAGGAAACTCTCATCCTGAGGGGAAGTAACAATGAGCAAATACCTTGTTAGGATTCATGAGAATACCTCGTAGGGGAGTTTTTACGTTTACCTGGAGTTAATGGAGATGCCTGCAGCAGCAAACGTCTCTTTGATGATGTTTTTAATGAAAAAACTGTGATGGAAACAGTTCCCCACCATGACTCTGGGTTATGAACCATAGCAGCATAACTATAACCTACCTAACTAGTACCATGAGCAGCGATGAGAGGGTTACTGAAGCTCTTCACATCAGGAGTTTGGGGAAGATCTTTGCTGCTTGGCCTGTTGGATTCACAAACTGCTGCACAGACACAAAAGACTTTTCTGCTGTGTGTGTGTGTGTGTGTGTGTGTGTGTGTGTGTGTGTGTGTGTGTGTGTGTGTGTGTGTTTGGAGCAGGTGAAGCGTCCTTGCTTTGTGGAACATGAATCAAAGATGCTGCAGCTCACGGTCCGTGCCATCGCTCTCCTCCGTTGCCCGTGGTGATGGCGCTACGGCGGCTGTGAGGGGTCAGACGAGGAGCTCTGACCACAGCTGAGCTCCTCCTCCTCCTCCTCCTCCTCCTCCTCCTCCTCCTCCTCCTCCTCCTCCTCCTCCTCCTCCTCCTCCGGTGAAGTGTTTTAACCTCCTGTCAGTCTCTGCACAGACCCCTGGTACTCCAGGTCAAACATTACATGGTTACTACTACTAACTACTACTACTACTATTGATATTTACTCCTTGCAGTGCAGCCATGGACGTGGGCGTCTGTTGTGTTCTTATATCTTAAGCCTAAAAACATCTGGTGAAAACAGACATTTTTAACTGACTCATTAAAGTCAAGTGTGAGTGGTGGCAGATGCTCCTCACTGGGACAGAAGCTGAGGCGAAGCTCTGGTCAGTCACTGATTGTTTTTCCTTCTGTTTGGTCTCTGATGAGAACGAAGCCTGACACCACGTTTAAGCTGCTAATAAGCCCAACAACACAAAAACAAAATATTTGGAATTCATAATAAAGAAGTATGAATAATTGATGGCATCACGTCCTCTGAGCCTCCAGCTCAGAGCTGCACACGTTCAGACCCAGAGACGAGCTGAGAGGGAGGAGGAGAGGAGGAGATCACAGCAGATCTGGGATCAACCAGAAACCTTCATGTTTAGCTCCAGTGTTGGAGTGCAGATGGAAACAGAAATACAAACAAATGTAGTTTCACGTTAGCATGATGCTGTCTGGCTCTGTGCCTCCTCCTGGGCTCCTCCCTGCACCTCCTCCCACCTCTCTCCGCTCCATCAACAAAGGAGACATTCAGAACTGTTTTGCTGTTCTTGTGTTGGGACTCTGAGAAGATTCATTGTGAATGGGAGAGAGAGGAGGGAGGAGAGAGGGAGGAGGAGGTGCTGAGCAGCAGCTGAGCAGGGTCCATCTACTGCTTCAGTTGAGAAACTTCTTCATTTAGAAACTTTGGAGAAACAAATCAAATGTGTGTGTGAAGAGTGGAACGGAAGGGAAGAGAGGACTTGAGTGAAGAGTTAAGTCAACAAAACTCGCTCTGTCCATGTGAGGATGTTCTAGGAGGTGCTGAAGGTCTTTCAGAGGTGAAGCTGCTGCTCCATGAAGGTGAAGCAGAAGAGGAGAGATCATGAAATGATCCTGGTCACGTTCCTCAGGTTCCTCAGATTCCTCAGGTTCATCAGTGCTCCTCTGACCAGATCTTCTGTCCTCTCCACCTTCTCCTGTCCTTGTCTCACACGCTGGGACGGAGGTCCAAACCCAGCACTCAATCTGTAAGACAAGCTGCTGAGGTCCTCCTCACACACAGCTGGCTGCACACACACACACACACACACACGCATGTGTGCACATACACACACACGCACTCACGCGCACACACACACACGCACATGCGCACACACACACACACACACGCGCGTGCGCACACACACGCACTCACGCGCACACACACACACATACACACACATGCACACACGCACATGCGCACACACACACACACAAACACACACACACACTTGTCTTTAAAGACAGCCATATTAGCATTGATTGCAGATGTTTCCAGGTGTGAGTTACCAGGACGCTCCCTGGTTTCCAGAAAGATCTGTGGAGGAGCGTCAGCGTCTCCTCGGGGAGGAGGCGACGCCCCCACCCTGAGCATCACACGCTATTTATACACCTCTCATATGCTGTGAAACAAATCTGCAGCGTGGAAAGGGATATTCTCCGAGCTGCCTGAGGAACGCTCCGGTGTCAAGGTGGCGACTTCCTGGAAAGGATGGAGCTGATCCTGCAGACAGAGGGGAGGGGTGGGATGGAGAGGGGTGGGATGGGGAGGGGTGGGATGGAGAGGGGTGGGATGGGATGGGGAGAGGTGGGATGGAGAGGGGTGGGATGGGGAGGGGTGGGATGGAGAGGGGTGGGATGGAGAGGGGTGGGATGGGGAGAGGTGGGATGGAGAGGGGTGGGATGGGATGGGGAGAGGTGGGATGGGGAGAGGTGGGATGGAGAGGGGTGGGATGGGGAGAGGTGGGATGGGGAGGGGTGGGATGGAGAGGGGTGGGATGGGGAGAGGTGGGATGGAGAGGGGTGGGATGGGGAGAGGTGGGATGGAGAGGGGTGGGATGGGGAGAGGTGGGATGGGGAGAGGTGGGATGGAGAGGGGTGGGATGGAGAGGGGTGGGATGGGGAGAGGTGGGATGGAGAGGGGTGGGATGGGGAGAGGTGGGATGGGGAGGGGTGGGATGGAGAGGGGTGGGATGGGGAGAGGTGGGATGGAGAGGGGTGGGATGGAGAGGGGTCGGATGGGGAGGGGTGGGATGGGGAGAGGTGGGATGGAGAGGGGTGGGATGGGGAGAGGTGGGATGGAGAGGGGTGGGATGGGGAGAGGTGGGATGGAGAGGGGTGGGATGGGGAGAGGTGGGATGGGGAGGGGTGGGATGGAGAGGGGTGGGATGGGGAGAGGTGGGATGGAGAGAGGTGGGATGGGGAGGGGTGGGATGGAGAGGGGTGGGATGGGAAGGGGAGGGGTGGGATGGAGAGAGGTGGGATGGAAAGGGGTGGGATGGAGAGGGGTGGGATGGGGAGGGGTGGGATGGGGAGAGGTGGGATGGGGAGAGGTGGGATGGGGAGGGGTGGGATGGGGAGGGGTGGGATGGAGAGGGGTGGGATGGGGAGAGGTGGGATGGGGAGAGGTGGGATGGGGAGGGGTGGGATGGAGAGGGGTGGGATGGGGAGAGGTGGGATGGGGAGAGGTGGGATGGAGAGGGGTGGGATGGAGAGGGGTGGGATGGGGAGAGGTGGGATGGGGCAGGATGGGAAGCTCCAGGAACGCTGCTGGGAACCATTATGAACTGATCATGTTTCCATGTTTGAAATGGTTGAAAAATCTCAGGAAAACCTGTTTTTATCCGTTCTCCAGTCTGTCAGACCACGTCACGTTGTTCTGACTGGGAATGATCTGGGAATGTTTTTATTGTTGTTGTCCAAGGAGATTAAATGGATGGCTCACGGCCTGATGCTCAGCACTCCACTCCTCAGCTCTCCTGTCTGGGACTCCTCCACCTCCCCCTGCTCCTCCCCCTGCTCCTGCTGCTCCTCCAGTTCTCTCTCAAGTCAGTCTGACTTCAGAGAAACACAAAACGCTGATGAGGCAAAAAAGCAAGTTTTAATCATAACAAATAGATTTTTTATTCCAGAACAGACAGACTCATGGGTGGAGACACAGCTGCAGAGGCTTTGGATACCTTTAGAACCAGAGCTGATCCAGGATCAGAGCTTCAGGGCTGAGCTGCTTCAAGGTTCAGACCTCCTGATACACATCTCACTTCACTGGAAACCACCAGAAATATTCACCCATAGGTGACTGGTCGACAATAGTGAATAATAACAATAATGAGTTGTGTGTTTGTTTGTGTTTTTCTGTGTGTCCACCTCCTGTCCTCCTCCTCTGATCCTCCAGGACCCCCTTAAACCATTCCACCTTAACTGTCTGGTTTTAGCTGGTGAGACAGGTCTGAGGTGGTCAGGAGGTCCTCAGGCGATCTGCTGCTCCTGCTCCTCCTGCTCCCCCTGCTCCCCCTGCTGCTCCCCCTCCTCCTCTGGGACAGGAGCACTGAGGAGTGCTTTGTTCAGTCACTGTTGGAGGAGTCGTGTCGTACAGTCCATCTGCTGCCGGGCTGCGAGGCTCGGCGGGGGACCGAGCTGCTCGCCTCATTAAAAATAAAACGCTTGTCATGCTATTTGTGCAGTTAACTGGCGTAGATTACCCTGAAGGTCGACTGGGAGCCTGTGTTTGTTACCACACACACACTCACACTCACACACACACTCACACACACACACACACTCCCACAGAGAACACCCAGTGGATCCCGTGCAGCCATTTCACGCTCAGCCAGCTCTGATGAGTTGCAGCTCGGACGTGACCAAACTTTCTCACTGCAGCTGGAAACAGCTGTGATGACATCAGAGCGTCTGAGCGGTTCATGATCTGACTGAATCTTTGTATCTTTGTATCTTTGTGTCTTTGTGTCTTTGTGTCTTTGTGTCTTTGTATCAGTCTCATCTCTGAGAAGATGTTGCTTCGTTGTGTGGTTGTGTGGTTGTGTGTGTGTGTGTGTGTGTGTGTGTGTGTGGTTGTGTGTGTGTATGTGTGTGCATGTGTGTGTGTGTGTGTGTAATCTGTTTGTGTTTACATGTGTTTGCATGTTTGTGAAACCAGTGAAACTGCAGATTTCACCTCAATTTGTCATCTGTCAACTGCAGAAAGTCATTTCCTGTCACAGACCAGTCTGAATACACACACACACACACACACACACACACACACACGCACGCACGCACGCACGCACGCACACACACGCACGCACACACACGCACACACACACACACACAGGTCTTCATGGTTTGTGGGGACCCCCCTGTCTCAATGGTTTGCAGGTCTGAAAAGAAGCAGGTGTGACCAGTATGGCCTTGTTCGCCTTTTCACCCTTCAAATATCAGAAATGATGGAGTCATGTCAGGACCGTGGCTCCTGCACAAACACGGGCTTTTGTGGTTATTTAGGACCTCATTAGAATGATATGTAGATTTATTTACATAATTCACACAAGGTTCCTCTAATTAACTGTGATTGATGGTGGCATTGTACCATCGTATTAAAATAGTAAATATCTGTATTTAACCATCAAATGACGGCTAATGAATGTGAATATTATAGAAAACATCTAATTTTATAGGTTTGTCAACACATATTATTACACACTCACATAAATGGTATGAAAACATGTTTTATTGAGGCCAACCGAACAATGTGAGCACCTGTTGAGTGTAGTTTGGACCAGCAGCATCCTCCATCTGAGTCACAGTCATGCAGGTCACTGTCTCCTCCCTGGTGGACATCTGAGACACGTTTAGTACAACATCATAGAATCAGAATGTGATAGAAAAAGCCAAAAGTCAATCTCAGGTAACCTTCATAGTCAACATTCCCTCCCATCTTGCAAACCTACATCCTCACACACCTTAAAATCAAACTGAC
>CM055207.1:634158-644158 GCA_029224185.1 Karalla daura | reverse complement strand
AAGTCTCCCGGCTGTAGTGGACCTGAAAACAACAGCACAGAATAGTCCATAACATGGCTTTTTATGCTCTGAGTGTGTGTGTGTGTGTGTGTGTGTGTGTGTGTGTGTGTGTGTGTGTGTGTGTGTGTGTGTGTGTGTGTATGTGTGTGTGTGATCCTCTCTGTACAGCATCAGCTCCGGCCTTGAAAACAGGAATAATGCTTTCAAGGCCTTGAGCGTCGACAGCGCTGCCTAAATAAAGAACATAATCTGAGAGAAAAACAGAGAGAGAGAGAAAGAGAGATAGAGAGAGAGACAGAGAGAAAGAGAGAGAAAGAGAGAGATAGAGAGAGATAGAGAGACAGAGAGAGGGAGAGAAAGAGAGAGATAGAGAGAGGTAGAGACAGAGAGAAAGAGAGAGAAAGAGAGAGATAGAGAGAGATAGAGAGACAGAGAGAGAGAGCGAGAGAGAGAGAGCAAGAGTCCTGATCACGTCACATGTCTCATGATACACAATCAGTGTCAATATTATATACACACACACACACATATATATACATATATATATATATATATATATATATATGTATATGTACACACATACATCTGTAACATCCATAGAACTGACTCAAACAGGTCCTGTCAACCTGAGGAGGCAACATGGCCGCTCTGCTTGTCTGCTCCAGGCAGGAGAGATGGCTTCATCACCTGTGTGTGTGTGTGAGTGTGTGTGTGTGTGCGTGTGTGTGTGTGTGTGCGTGTGTGTGTGTGTGTGTGTGTGAGTGTGTGATATGTGGCATTAACTGCTGCTGATCTCCGCTGCCGCCCATATTGACTTCTGACTCTGTGGTTTTATGTTCCTGCTGAATTCAGCAGCACCGAGCACACACACACACACACACACACACACACACACACACACACACACACACACACACACACACACACACACACACACACACACACACACACACAGCCTTTGTTTTCAGTGTAAATGAAATATTGATGAGCGGCCCTGGACCTCTTTTTGTCATTTATTCCTTGACTCATTCTTTCTCTCTCTCTCTCTCTCTCTCTCTCTCTCTCTCTCTCTCTCTCTCTCTCTCCTCTTTTCATCACTTGTTTTGTTCCTGGTGGAAGAAAAAAGGTTTTGTTTGTTCTATATATATATATATATTTAGATATACTGTATATATTATATATATATCTGTATCAGAAATGTCTCTCCTACAATCCTGTAGCTGTGTGAATATTACACTCTGTTCCTGCTCAGATCTGGCTCCTTTCATGCTGACCTGGCAACCACTCTCAGGCTGAGCTCTGATTGGCTGTCTCTGCTGTAATGATCAGGACTCTACGATCCTTCTGAACTCTCTCAGTGTCTAAAAACAACGTTATCCACTTTTAACAAGGCGTTGCCAGTTTGGATCCTCTGATGGGATCGTTTGTCTCTACCTGACCCAGGGTCAGCTCATGCTAAACTGGCGGATGTTTCCTGGTGCCAGGTGGTAGTGGAGCTGGGAGCAGCGATCAGGCGGAGCTGCTCTGTAATGTGCAGGTGGTCTCAGCCAGGTAATGAATTCCTCTCCAGCAGCGCCCCGTGTACACCATTACTCTTATCCCCTGGACCATGGCACGCTAATTAACATTTATAAAACACAATTTGTTTTCACCAGAGCGTGTGAGACGAGAGAGTGAGAGGAGGAAGGAGGAGGAGATGGGGGGGGGGGGGGGGGGGGGGGGGGGGGCATTTTCATTTGATGGAACGACTTGACAGAAAGGAGAAGGCAGGAAATGCAGAGGAGCGAATTAAAAGCGGCGTCACTTTGCTGAATACAAACAGAGACAATTAGCCAAACGGCAGAGGAGCGATGTAAGGGCGAGGCAGCTGTCTGGCTCCAGCAGGAACCAGCGACTCCTGCTCCTCCTCCTCAGAACCAGCAGTCTGACTCCCTGCTCAGGAGGAGCTACAGGACGTCTCTCACTCTAAAACTCTGAGCGGCTCCTCTCATCATACACCATACCAGCAGGCCCATGATGGATCTTCTTGATTCATCTTGTCTGATTATCTTTGTTCTTACTATTGTACTTCCAAAGGAGGAGGAGGAGGGTGAGGAGGAGGAGAAGGTGTGAGACGGAGGAAGAGGAGGGTGAGGAGGAGGTGCGGGTGAGGAGGAGAGTGAGGAGGAGGGGGGGTGAGGAGGAGCAGGACAGGGGGGGCTTCCACTGGGAGCATCAGAGGAGAACTGAGGCATCGTCCCCTCGCTCTGCTCCACAACCTCCACCACACACACACACACACACACACACAGATGGCTCCTCAGAGCTCTGAGCTTCTACTCCTCATCTCCTAATCTCCTCCTGGTCCTCTTCCTGGTCTCCCCCCTGGTCCCTCCCTCCTGGTCCTCCCCCCTGGTCTCCTCCTGGTCTCCTCCTGGTCTCCTCATCTCTTCCTGGTCTCCTCCTGGTCTCCCCCTGATCTCCACCTGGTCTCCTCCTCATCTCCTCCTCATCTCCTCCTCATCTCCTCCTAGTGTCCTCCTGGTCTCCCTCCTGGTCCTCCTGAAGCTCTGAGAGCCCTCTGCGTGTTGTGTTGTATGTTCCAGGAACCTTCCAGAAGATCTTCTGGAGGGTCTGGATCTTGAACTCTACAGTGAGCTGCTGGAGCTCCAGTGTGTTTGTGTTTGTTCTCCAACGTTCTGCCTGTGTCCTTCCCGTGTGCAGCGTGTCGGTATGACGTGTTTCTCCTGCACCACGGGAGCCCCCCCCCCCCCCCCCCCCCCCCCCCCCCCCCCACACACACACACACACACACACGCTCCACCCCCCACCCCCCACGGCCCTGTGAAACACTCGCCTCAGGCCGTTTGTCAAAACTTCTCCAACTTCAAAGTCTGGAGGCGGTCCACCAGAGAGGCAGCCTGGGCTCCAGCATCAATTTTTAGATCATAAAGGGGGAGCAGAGTGAGGAGCGAGGCGGAGGGGGAGGAGGTGGGGGAGGAGGTGGAGGGGAGGTGGAATCTTGACAAAAACCCCACAGTGATCTTACTGGGCCAGGAACGTCACCTAGAGGCGGTTTCATGGTCAAGATGGAGGAGGAGGAGCAGGAGGAGCAGAAGGGAGGAGGGGGAGTAGGGGGAGCAGGTGCATGTTCACATCCGATCTACATGTTAAAGAAGGAGCTAACTGAATCCGTAGGGACGCCTCTAACACGGACTGTGGAAGCTGCTACCCCCGAACATGTCGACTCCAGCAGACTCACACCTGGAGCAGTGGAGCCTCCATGTTCTCCAGGGTGGAGGCAGCAGACACAGCACAGAGCTTCTGACAAGCTCTGGTGTCACCAGAAATTCATATGAAAACACTTGTGATGGAAAACAGTTTGTTCACATGTCCAGGTCACGTGACCTGACGTAGGGGTCACATGACCAGTTCCCTTCAGAACCAGATGGACAGAGGAGGAGACTCAACTGTTTCTACATCCAGTGGGGACAATAAAGAGAACACAAACCAGTCTGCTAACGTGTGATTTAATAACACACAGCCAGGAGGATTTGGGAACAAACCAGTATGACCAGTTTGTTCCCAGGTGGAAACACAACAAGTAAGAGTAATTAAGTAAGAGCAGATTCTCAGAGGGGAGATGGCTCTTTCTAAAGTGGCCCCAACATGAGAGCGAGGTGAATCAAAAAGTCACGTTCAGTCACGTTCAGTCACATAAAGAAAACATCGTGTTTTGACATCAATATGTTTCACATCATGTATGAAACAGAACAGAACCCCGTGTGAGGTCCTGTGTGTGTGTGTGTGAGGGGTTACTGCTGGCTGTGTGTGTGTGTGTGTGTGTGCGCGTGTGTGTGTGGTATGTGCGTGTGTGTGTGTGTGCGCGTGTGTGTTGTGTGTGTGTGTGTGTGTGTGTGTGATCGTCTGAGGATCAGAGTCGATAGATTCAGTCGTTCAGTGACATTCACCAAAATGTCTCAGAGAAATGGAGTCAGATCGATCCGAGCAGCTCCGTCTCTGGGTCCAGACCCAGCAGGGCGACCTCTGACCCCCCCCCCCACATACACACACACACACAAACACACACTTACACACACACACATACACACACACAGCCAGCAGTAAACCCCTCTCTCACACACAACACACACAAGAATTGAGTTGCAGCGTCCTGAGGCCACAGACAGAAAATAATATGGAGAAACATTTATATTTGTGCGGCTGCTGCCTCGGCCATGTTGGTATTAGCAGATCAGTCAGAGTCACATTCAGGCTCCTTTATGGTAATCACACACCATCACACACACACACACACACACACACACACACACACGCCCTGAGGCAGCAGTGGAGGAGGCAGAGCTTCCTCTCCATCCATACGGGGCTGATGTTTTCATATGGTTTTCCAGGCCATAATATTCCAGTTATTTGTTCCAACCTTTGATCAGATTGACGTTATTGCTTCTGTCTCAGGTTCTCCAGTCAGTGAGGAGGAAGAGCTCAACCACACGCTTCCATCAGCTCTCTGAAGGTTCTCCATGAACATCTCTCAGACACTCTCAGATCTTTTGTTTTGTTTGTGTGTGTTTATATTTACTTTTAATGCACAGCCCACTTACAGCTGAGGGACAGAACGAGGGCTTACACGCATGAGGCCACAGATGGGCTGAAATAAAAAGATAAGATTAAAAAAATAAGATATGGTAAAATAGGACGATAGAATTTATTATTTTTATTATTTTTAAGCTAAAGACGTCTACGTTTTGCTCCCATCACATTAGGAATAATGAGGCATTCAGAGCAGCTGGCTGACAGTGACTGGACGGGTTACCCAGGATAAAAACATCAGTAAAATGTAGACTCCAGACAGCCATCAGAACCCAGCCTGCATGTGGTTGCCAGATCAGCATGAAAGGTGCCAGATCTGAGCAGGAACAGAGTGTAATATTCCCACAGCGACAAACAGAAGTAGAACAGGCTCTGAGACTCTGTTGGAACCAGAGCTCATAGCTTCTATGCTAACATAGATCAGGGGATAATCCAGTAGAACGTTCCAGGTTCTTTAAGGAGATTTGTGTGTGTGCGTGTGTGTGTGTGTGTGTGTGTGTGTGTGTGTGTGTGTGTGTGTGTGTGTGTAACTCGGGAGCTTCTCCGGGTTTTCAGTTCACTGCTGCAACAAGGAACATTTTCACAGATCCTCCTCCACCCTGATCTGCTGTCTGACCCACACACACACACACACACACACACACAGACACACACACACACACACACACACACACACACACACACACACACACCACACACAACACACACACACACACACCACACACTCTGTTTAATGGCTGCAAACATTTGCATGAGTCTCTGGATTCAGACGGGAACGTGGCTGATCCTCCTCTCTGCTTTCCTGTCATTAGCTCATTTTGCGGACACAGAAATTCATGTAGAGATTTAGATTAACATTTAGATTTATGATTGTTTTTCTTTCCATTCTTAACTATTACACAAAACCAGCTGTTTACATGAGTCCCTGTGTCTGTAGGAGGGAGGAGAGCTTTAATGCTCTCCTCTGACGGGGTGTACACTTAGCACGTCGCAACAAATAACAAAGACAAAGAATCGCAGTCTTCGACCTAATTGACTCGAGCCATTTCGTTAGATTAATTCATCTCAGGCAACAAATTGCTTGGAGGGTTGTTTAAGCCCCTCAACAATCAGGGTGTTGACTCAGAGAGCGCGGGAGCATCCTGCTGCGGACTGGAACAAACACGCAGAGAGGAAGGCAGCCTTCCACCAGGGAAGCTGCACCTAATCCTGCTGCAAACGCACCCACTGTGACAGTCGCTCTGAGGTCACCAGCCGACACCTCACCTGCACCTCCTCACCTGCCACCCTCACCCTGCACCTCCTCAACCTGATGCTCTGATGTGTGTTTGCGGGTCAAACTGCAGAGACTCAACAAAGGTGAAGACAGAGAGACGCCCCGAGTCAGGACTGGAGCGTGCATAGCAACCGGAGCGTGCATAGCAAACCGGAGCGTGCATAGCAACCACAGCGTGCATAGCAACCGGAGCGTGCATAGCAACCACAGCGTGCATAGCAAACCGGAGCGTGCATAGCAAACCGGAGTGTGCATAGCAAACCACCCTAGCACGGTGGAAAGGTCAGAAAAGTCTTTGCAACTACAAGCAAGCGAGAGGACGAGCAGACGTGTGTTGTTTGGACCTGATTGGAGCCATCCTTTTCAAAGGGCGGGGCTTTGAACATTCACCACGGTCACAAAAATAGAACAAATTGCCTGAAACTCAATCTGCAGAACCCCCGTGGGGGACCTGGAACAGAGCCCGCCTCCATAGACCCGTGAGGGCCTTTGGGAAGTAAAGTTGCTCTAGGAAGGTGCTGTCAACACGGACGCAGCAGATCCAGCAGCAGAGGAGGAAACCTCAAGAGAGAGTCCGAGCTGCACCATGTGACAGGAGACAGAGCACGTTCCGTTCAGGAACCTGTGACACGTCCTCATACTACAAACAGGTTGAATGTCCGCTATAGAAACTACAGAAACTGTGGCTATAGATGTGGATACTCACCTTCTGCTGGTACATGAACTGTAGATGCTGTTGCCTGTTGGATTTACATTCATCACCAGGAGTGATGAGCAGTATAGCTCCAGGCCTCTAGGGGGCGATGATACACTGTCAGACTGGTTTTGTACCTTTGTCAGGACTGTGCTGTGATGGTTGTGAGTGTGTGAATCTTGAGTTTTTAACTTTTTCACATTCAACCAGAATAATGGATGAAAAGACTGCTGGCAGTGAACGGGTGGGTTGATGGGTTGTTTTTGGGGCGTGTTTGATTCTTTTTTGTTTTGCTTTGGTTTGTTTTAGGAGGCCATGTATTGACTTGTATGACCAGGGTTTATTCTTCAACTATTCTATAATCTATAGAATTTATAGCCATTTTTTTTTCTGAGTGAAAGCATCAACAACACAGGACAATGTTCTGAATTTTAAAACAACAAACTTTGCATTTGAAAAACTCCAGTTGAAGGTTTGTGGACCTGTCATACGTAGCTGGACAACTATAAACTATCGCTACTATAGTTTATACTATAGTTTTATAAACTATTAACTATTAAATACGGAGTCACCCTGTCACATACTAACACATGAACGTGAGATGACCCAGGAGGCAGAACCTCATCGAGGTTCCTGAGAGAACCTCAACACTGGACCGTGAAGATGATGAATCTATAATAATTATTCACATGATGTGAAAACCTGGAGTGAGAGGCTGAATGAAAAGAATCAACCAGGGGACACGTTTCTAGGAGCAGGCGTAGCTCCGACTCAACCTACACCGAGCTTTGGAAATTCTGAGTTTTCGGATTCAGAACACCAGATTTCAATCAGTATGTTCAGCTCGAGCTAAACACATGCATCGCGACTACTAAGAGCCATCATCAGTGGACCCTGATACATGGATCCAGCACGGCAGGCAGCAGGAGGAGAGCTCCACGTCCTCCACTCTGCTGCAGGTGGAGGTGCTACTTGCCTCCTACAGGGACTCTGAGCCAGTATCTAGTGGAACAAGCTGCAGGTCAGAGCAGAGGGAGGAGATTCGCTGCTCCACTCAATGCACCTTTAAACATATTTTATTCATGTGTGCAAACGGTTGTAATGTCGTCAGGGTGAAAACTCTGTGGCTGTGACTGTGTCTGAAAGAGCTGCCATCTCTCTGCTCACAGCCTCCAGCTGCTCCTTCATCCTCTGACTCTTCTGCTCCTCTTCCTCCCTCAGTGCAGCCAGCCTGGCCTCCCTCCTCCTCCTCCAGAAACTGGTGGAGCTTCTTAAACTGATCCTGGATCTGCCTCTCTGTGCTCCTGGCCTGGTTCTTTATGTGTTGAGCTGTTAGTTCAAACTTCTCTTTCACTCCTTGAAGAACCTCCAGCTTGTCCTGTACGGGCTCCAGAGTTTCCTTGAGGTTTCTTCTTGTGTTGTCGTGCAGCTTCATCGATGGGTCTGAAGCTGTGGTTGGTGTGTTGTTCTGAATCTCTGCAGATTGAACATACTGGCTGCAGGTGGTCCAGACAGAAGAGACGGAGCTTCTCAGAGTGCAGACTGCAGAGATCTGCAGAACGTCTCTCTCCTGAGGAGCGAGGCTCCATCTGTAGAAAGGCTTCACACAGATTCCTCAACGCTAGGTTTACAGGTGGATGATCTTTTGAAGATCTTCTCTTACAGACTGGACACTCCTGTGATGGATTCTGTCTCCACCAGCTCTTGATTCAGTCTCTGCAGAAGCTGTGGCTGCAGGACAGAAGGACAGGATCTTTGAAGACCTCCTGACAGACGGGGACACTGGAGCTCCTCCTCTGACCTGGAAGACATTTTGTCCCCGACTGAAGCTGAGAACAGACAGAAGGTAGAGTCAGTCATGGCTCTGCTCCCTCCTCTTCCTCACTGTGTGGAGTCCAACTCACCTTCAGCAGGTCCAAGCTGCAGTGCTGCTGGTTCCTCTTCTTCCTCCTCTGGCTGAACTCACTCACTAGTGATTTGGTCTGAAGGTGAACGGGAATCGTCTCCCTGACCCAAGGAACACTCATATTATTATGAATATTGATTACTGATTATTAATATTGCACTCTTGAATGTTTCCAGGGTAAATAATATCCCAGAGCCGACCTGTTAGGAGAAGCTGCAGCAGTGCAGGGATCAGACAGGTGGAGCTGACAGGTGGAGCTGAGAGGAGCAGAGCACCATCCACAGACCTGGAGAATAACGCCCTGTGTGGATCTCAGTGGTTCCTCATCAGTAGATCTTTGTTTTCCCGTGCTTTTATTTGGCACTAGCTCAGTTCTCCCAGGGAACTCTGAACAGCTCTAAACACATCTACACTGAGCAGGTTAAACATGGCTCAGAGCGAGTGTGTGTGTGTGTGTGTGTGTGTGTGTGTGTGGCTGCAGAGACAAGACAGTTGCACTTTAAATCAAAAATCCACTTAAAAGTGAAAAGACTATTTTGATTTGACTCGTCTGCACATTCCAAAAAAAGTGTGGAGCACACCTGAGTGGTTCAGGGGCAGAAGAGACGGGTTAAAAACAGAGTGAGAAGAAAGAACAGCTCCCAGTCTGACACACGTTCCACTCTGTTACTGAGGAAGAAGAGGGAGGAGGAGGAAGGTGCAGGTAGCAGTGACTGGATGGTAGCTGCTCTAATTGTTCTGGGTGTAACGAGGCTGTGATCAGTGAGCTACAGGAGGATCACCTCTGGATCATCTCCCCTCCTCAGATCACTCCTCCGATCTCCATCTTCTCTCTGCACAAACCAAATCACCAGATCACCAAATCACACCTTTATTCCAGGGATTTCTCTCAAACACCTCCAACCAAGGTGCTGCTACGACCAGGCCAGCTTCTGTTCACCACGGATCTACAGCTGGAGCAACACTGCCCCCTGCTGTCCTGCTGCTGCCAGGGCAGGCAGCTGTCCAGGACCTCCGTCCTGCTCCTCACAGCAGGTCTGCAGGGGAGGAGACCGGTGAGGAGAGAGGAGTGGAGGGATAGAACCCTTCACCTCCGTCCTCCCTCCACACTCCCACCGATGGTACCAGAGAATAACCTGGCCATACTAACCAGGTAAACACAGTCTACTGGTCCAGTTCATGTGACCCCTCTCTCTCCTCTGTGAGGCTCCCTGTCAATCAAATGGACCCGCCCACATTCATTCATTTCTTTAAGCTCTGATATCTTATTAATCATGGAATTATTTGCTGATCGACCTCCATATTACACACTGGCACAGGAAACTGTAGCTGCTGAAGCCGGAGTGAGTTATGAAAAAAAATGACTGAATGAGTATTTCATGATTGGAAATGGTGTTTTTTGACTGGTTGTGTATTGGAGAAAGTGTTTTTGGAGCCAGGCCTAGAGGATGTCTGTGGTACTGCAAGAAACAGCCACTTCCAGCCGTAGGCTTCATTTTTCGTACCTGAAGACTCCATCCTTTATATATTCAGT
>CM055207.1:616033-628533 GCA_029224185.1 Karalla daura | reverse complement strand
AGAAGTAGTTTAGTGTAAAAGTAGTTCAATGTAGAAGTAGTTTAGTGTAGAAGTAGTTTGTCACTGGTTCAGACTTCTGAGTAAAAGCTTGTGGATGACAGGAAGTGTAGCTGAGTGGCGCCCCCTGCTGCTCTCAGTGTGACGCTGTGTTCTGCTTCTTCAGCCTCTGAATGTTTGAGTTTGAGGATCTGGGTCTCAGTGGAACCTCGATCAACATTGTCCAGTAGTTCATGAGTAAACTCTGCATTTCCTGAGGCTCAGACAGAACGACAGAGCAGCCAGTCAGAGAGTCAGGGCCGCTGGGCTGCAGTCTGACCGTCTGTTGCAGCTCTAGCCTCCTCCAGCCTCCTCTAGCCTCCTCTAGCCTCCTCCAGCCTCCTCTAGCCTCCTCTAGCCTCCTCTAGCCTCCTCTAGCCTCCTCCAGCCTCCTCTAGCCTCCTCTAGCCTCCTCTAGCCTCCTCCAGCCTCCTCTAGCCTCCTCTAGCCTCCTCCAGCCTCCTCCAGCCTCCTCCAGCCTCCTCTAGCCTCCTCTAGCCTCCTCCAGCCTCCTCTAGCCTCCTCCAGCCTCCTCCAGCCTCCTCTAGCCTCCTCTAGCCTCCTCCAGCCTCCTCCAGCCTCCTCTAGCCTCCTCTAGCCTCCTCCAGCCTCCTCTAGCCTCCTCCAGCCTCCTCCAGCCTCCTCTAGCCTCCTCTAGCCTCCTCCAGCCTCCTCCAGCCTCCTCTAGCCTCCTCTAGCCTCCTCTAGCCTCCTCCAGCCTCCTCTAGCCTCCTCTAGCCTCCTCCAGCCTCCTCTAGCCTCCTCCAGCCTCCTCTAGCCTCCTCTAGCCTCCTCCAGCCTCCTCTAGCCTCCTCCAGCCTCCTCTAGCCTCCTCTAGCCTCCTCTAGCCTCCTCCAGCCTCCTCTAGCCTCCTCTAGCCTCCTCCAGCCTCCTCTAGCCTCCTCCAGCCTTCTCTAGCCTCCTCTAGCCTCCTCCAGCCTCCTCTAGCCTCCTCTAGCCTCCTCTAGCCTCCTCCAGCCTCCTCTAGCCTCCTCTAGCCTCCTCCAGCCTCCTCTAGCCTCCTCTAGCCTCCTCCAGCCTCCTCTAGCCTCCTCTAGCCTCCTCCAGCCTCCTCTAGCCTCCTCCAGCCTCCTCTAGCCTCCTCTAGCCTCCTCTTCTCCAACTCTTTGGTTTTTGTGCTCATCATCATCATCAGTCGACGCGTCTGGACCGAGCAGTTCACCTCAGCAGCCAATCACAGCGCCTCACAGATCCTGTCGGCTGCCTCCAGTCAGTCTGTTCCCAGCTGCTCTAGCCTCCTCCAGCCTCCTCTAGCCTCCTCTAGCCTCCTCTAGCCTCCTCTAGCCTCCTCCAGCCTCCTCTAGCCTCCTCTAGCCTCCTCTAGCCTCCTCCAGCCTCCTCTAGCCTCCTCTAGCCTCCTCTAGCCTCCTCCAGCCTCCTCTAGCCTCCTCTAGCCTCCTCTAGCCTCCTCCAGCCTCCTCCAGCCTCCTCCAGCCTCCTCTAGCCTCCTCTAGCCTCCTCCAGCCTCCTCTAGCCTCCTCTAGCCTCCTCTAGCCTCCTCCAGCCTCCTCTAGCCTCCTCTAGCCTCCTCTAGCCTCCTCCAGCCTCCTCTAGCCTCCTCTAGCCTCCTCCAGCCTCCTCTAGCCTCCTCTAGCCTCCTCCAGCCTCCTCTAGCCTCCTCCAGCCTCCTCCAGCCTCCTCTAGCCTCCTCCAGCCTCCTCTAGCCTCCTCTAGCCTCCTCTAGCCTCCTCCAGCCTCCTCTAGCCTCCTCCAGCCTCCTCTAGCCTCCTCTAGCCTCCTCCAGCCTCCTCTAGCCTCCTCTAGCCTCCTCTAGCCTCCTCCAGCCTCCTCTAGCCTCCTCTAGCCTCCTCTAGCCTCCTCCAGCCTCCTCTAGCCTCCTCCAGCCTCCTCTAGCCTCCTCTAGCCTCCTCTAGCCTCCTCCAGCCTCCTCTAGCCTCCTCTAGCCTCCTCTAGCCTCCTCCAGCCTCCTCTAGCCTCCTCTAGCCTCCTCTAGCCTCCTCTTCTCCAACTCTTTGGTTTTTGTGCTCATCATCATCATCAGTCGACGCGTCTGGACCGAGCAGTTCACCTCAGCAGCCAATCACAGCGCCTCACAGATCCTGTCGGCTGCCTCCAGTCAGTCTGTTCCCAGCTGCTCTAGCCTCCTCCAGCCTCCTCTAGCCTCCTCTAGCCTCCTCTAGCCTCCTCTAGCCTCCTCCAGCCTCCTCTAGCCTCCTCTAGCCTCCTCTAGCCTCCTCCAGCCTCCTCCAGCCTCCTCCAGCCTCCTCTAGCCTCCTCTAGCCTCCTCCAGCCTCCTCTAGCCTCCTCTAGCCTCCTCTAGCCTCCTCCAGCCTCCTCTAGCCTCCTCTAGCCTCCTCTAGCCTCCTCCAGCCTCCTCTAGCCTCCTCTAGCCTCCTCCAGCCTCCTCTAGCCTCCTCTAGCCTCCTCCAGCCTCCTCTAGCCTCCTCCAGCCTCCTCCAGCCTCCTCCAGCCTCCTCTAGCCTCCTCTAGCCTCCTCCAGCCTCCTCTAGCCTCCTCCAGCCTCCTCTAGCCTCCTCTAGCCTCCTCTAGCCTCCTCCAGCCTCCTCTAGCCTCCTCCAGCCTCCTCTAGCCTCCTCCAGCCTCCTCTAGCCTCCTCTAGCCTCCTCCAGCCTCCTCTAGCCTCCTCTAGCCTCCTCTAGCCTCCTCCAGCCTCCTCTAGCCTCCTCTAGCCTCCTCTAGCCTCCTCCAGCCTCCTCTAGCCTCCTCCAGCCTCCTCTAGCCTCCTCTAGCCTCCTCTAGCCTCCTCCAGCCTCCTCTAGCCTCCTCTAGCCTCCTCTAGCCTCCTCCAGCCTCCTCTAGCCTCCTCTAGCCTCCTCTAGCCTCCTCTTCTCCAACTCTTTGGTTTTTGTGCTCATCATCATCATCAGTCGACGCGTCTGGACCGAGCAGTTCACCTCAGCAGCCAATCACAGCGCCTCACAGATCCTGTCGGCTGCCTCCAGTCAGTCTGTTCCCAGCTGCTCCTGCTCCTGCGCAGGAGCAGCTCCTGCTCCTGCGCAGGAGCAGGAGCTGCTCCTCCGCAGGAGCAGGAGCAGCTCCTCCGCAGGAGCAGACTCAGTAGCTCAGCATCACATGCTCCATCAAAGTGTGATCACCACCATGAAACTGTGAACACACCAGATGTGTGTCCAGCACTAATTGAGAGTGATGCTTCAGTCCAGCTGCTGCTCAGGTGTTTGAGCAGGTGCTTCTCCTGCTGACTGTCCAGCCTCAGTCATCAGGATGAAACCATCTCTGCTGGACAGAGGAGGTCAGGAGGAGCCAGGTCTCTGCTCACAGATCTCATCTGTGTCCAGTCAAGATGTGCATGTTGTGTGCGGACACACTGTGAACATGCAGCCCTCTCCAGGCCCCGCCTCCTCAGTCCAGGCCACGCCCCTCCTCAGGCCCCGCCTCCTCACCTCACTGCTGCCTGCTGTGTAGTGTAGAAGCTTTGTCCACAGAGCTGCTGTCATTGATCTGTTTCCACTGCTGCTTTGATTGATTGATTGATTGATTGACTCTCATTGTTGTGGGTTCAGACTGTTCCACTCATCACAGCGTCTCAAATCGTCCATTTTAATCCCTGCTTGAACTGAATTATGACACCTACATTATTAAATTCCATTTGGATCAAAACTTTATACTGGTTTTGATTCTGTTCTCCAGCACCGTCACAGTTTCACTCTTAGGCCTTAGGTGACTTAATCTCAGTATGTGTGTGTGTGTGTGTGTGTGTGTGTGTGTGTGTGTGTGTGTGTGTGTGTGTGTGTGTGTGTGTGTGTGTGTGTGTGCAGGAGATGCTGCGCTGTGTGTGGAGACACCTGGTCGGGGTCCTGAAGGGAGAATCTCCAACGCTGTGCTACACCTCCAGCCTCTTACACACCCTGGGATCAGTCACTGTGAGTCTGAGTGGTGGGGGGGGTTCAATCACATGGCCCCGCCCACATTCATTCATCTCTTTAAGCTCTGATATCTTATTGATCATGGAATTATTGGCTAATCGACCTCCATATTATTATTATATTGAGTTATGAAAAAAAAGATTGAAAATGGGTGTGTGTGTGGATGTGCGTGTGTGTGTGTGTGTGTGCGTGCGTGTGTGTGTGCAGGTGCTGTGCTGTGTGGATAAGCAGGGCATCCTGTCCTGGCCTAACCCCAGCCCAGAGACGGTTCTGTTCTTCAGTGGACGGGTGGAGCCGGCCCACAGCAGCCAGGACGACCTGAGGGACGACCTGTCCATCAACTCCTACTGCAGAGTGGACGAGGGCCGGGACGAGGACCGGGACGAGGTGCGCGGGCCTCTGAAGCTCTCACCACGTGTGTGTGTGTGTGTGTGTGTGTGTGTGTGTGTGTGTGTAAAATGTAGCAGGCTGGTCCCTGGTTCCTGACTCTGCTCTGTCTCCAGCCCCAGGAGGCCGAGGCCCTGCTCCGCCTCCCAGCTGAGCCCCCCGCCCTCCTTGGTGAGGGGGCGGAGCCTAGCGAGACGTCACATGACACCGCTCGCTCCTCAGACAACGTGCGGCTGCTGCGCCCCTGCCAGCCCACACACACGCACACACACACACACACACAAACTCATGCACACACACACACACGCACCAAACACCACTCAGGCTCCAACGTCAGCTTCAGCCATGACACCGAGGGCGGCGAGGACGACGTGGTGCAGGTACACATCATCCATGACCAGTAATCAATCACTGTGATTGCTCTGAACTGGAAAGTACACTGAGAGACTAAACATCAGATCATATGATATCAGATCAGATCAGATCAGATGGTATCAGATCAGATCAGATGGTATCAGATCAGATCAGATCAGATGATATCAGATCAGATCAGATGGTGTCAGATCAGATCAGATGGTATCAGATGATATCAGATCAGATCAGATCAGATGGTATCAGATCAGATCAGATGGTATCAGATCAGATCACATCAGAGAGATCTAAGAGAAGCCAGAAGAACATCCACAGAACACAATGTGACACAGGACCATATACAACAGTCCACAGAGATAAACATGTTGAGCATTTCCTTTATTTAAATACATGATAAAATCTGTAGAAATGTACATTTTGGAGAAATGATTTTCTTTCCATTCTGAATGTTTTAAGTTTGCGTCCTCGGCTTTTTGACACACAGACTTCCTGCTTTTTTCATTGTATTGTCTTGTTCCACTATTTTTATTGTTTTTATACTTTTTTATAGGTGATGTACAGCACTTTGTGTCAACTCTAACGTGTGTGTGTGTGTGCGCGTGCGTGTGTATGTGTGTGTGTGTGCAGGAGCTGGTGCTGGGCTGTCCCGAGGCTGAGGCGGAGGACTTTGTGTGTGACTACCACCTGGAGATGCTGAGCCTGTCCCAGGACCAGCAGAACCCGGCCAGCATCCAGTTTGACGACCTGTCGTGGCAGGGCCACCTGGCGTCCCTGAAGCCGCTGGGCCTCAACATCATGCTGAACCTGTGCAACGCCAGCGTCACGCAGCAGCTCTGCCGCTTCTCCGACCACCTGTCCAACCTGGCGCTGCAGGAGAGCCACGGCTCCGTGCTGCCCGTCTACGTCCCCTGGGGGCTCTGCGAGCTCTCCAGACTCATCGGTCAGGACTGCTCCTCCTCAGCCTGGAGGAGGTCCAGCTCTGGACCTCCTCAGCTACTGTCTGTCCGTCAGTTTAGACCTCTGAGACTTTGCTTTTTAAGAGTTTGAGAGATCAGGTCAAATATTTTCTGGTTTCTTTGGTCTCTGAGACAGAAAAGTTCACCGTTTCTACAGCTTTATATCCAAACTGCTGATCCTACACACTCTGCTGTGTGTGTGTGTGTGTGTGTGTGTGTGTGTGTGTGTGTGTGTGTGTGTGTGTGTCCTCAGGCTTCACTCCTGGTGCTCGGGAGCTCTTCAAGCAGGAGAACCATCTGGCTCTGTACCAACTTCCCTCTGGAGAGAAAACCAAGGAGTTCACGTCCCGCCGGCTGCACTGCTTCACCAAACGCCAGCCGCCCATCTCCCACCTCATCTCCCTGTTCGTACGGGACTCCTCGTCCAGTAGGTCCTCTCACACACACACACACACACACACACAGCCCTGAGAGGGACCCAGTGTGATGCTGACCAGGTGTCTTCTCCTGCAGACCACGTCCAGATGCTGTCCCACGGCTCTGCTGACCTCATCCTGGAGGCCTGCACAGACTTCTGGGATGGAACAGACATCTACCCCCTCTCAGGCTCCGACAGGTGAGGACACACACACTCACCTCCCCAGGACCTGGAGCCTCATCCCCTCAGAGAGCGTCATCGAAACAGCAGCTTTTAAAGCAGCTAAAAAAAAAGTGTGACCTCCTCCTCAGCCTCTGGTTCCTCCTCATGTTCCTCCTCAGGTTCTTCCTCAGCTTCTGGTTCCTCCTCACGTTCCTCCTCAGGTTCTTCCTCAGCCTCTGGTTCCTGATATAAGGCTCACTCCAGCTTTCTCTGACTGGTTGTTTCCTGTAATCCTCAGGAAGAAGGTTCTGGATTTCTACCAACGTGCCTGTCTGTCCGGCTACTGCTCGGCCTTCGCCTACAAGCCCATGCAGGTGTCTCTGTCCCGGCAGCTGGACGGGAAGTGTGTGGAGCTGGCTCCTGGTCCCTGGCTGTTCTCTGGGCTGGAGCTGCCCTCCACCACCCCCATCAAACAAGGCTCCTGCAGGAACAGCTGGAGCTCTGATGGTGGGCGGAGCCTCTGTCAGTTCTAATGATGTCATGTCGATGGATAGCTAGAGAGATAGATGATAGATAGATAGATGGAGAGATAGATAGACGTCCTGACGTCCTGGCGTCCTGCTGCTGTGTGTGCAGAGGGCATCGGGGAGGGCGTGGAGCGTGAGGACTGCGTGCAGGCGCTGAGCGGCCAGATCTTCATGGGCATGGTGTCGTCACAGTTCCAGGCTCGGCTGGACACGGTGCGGCTCATCGACGCCCTCGTCACCGCCTGCATCCGCTTCGTCTACTTCTCCATGGAGGACGAGCTGCGCAGCAAGGTGAGGACACACTGTCCAGCAGCTTCTCCTGGACGAACCTGCGAGAAGATGTGTTTCCATCACTTCATTACTAACCATAGAGATGTTTCTAGATGTTTCTCCAGCGGCTGCAGTGTGGTCCTGCTCCATCCCATAATAACCCTGGTACCATGTGGTCCTGCTCCATCCCATAATAACCCTGGTACCATGTGGTCCTGCTCCATCCCATAATAACCCTGGTACCATGTGGTCCTGCTCCATCCCATAATAACCCTGGTACCATGTGGTCCTGCTCCATCCCATAATAACCCTGGTACCATGTGGTCCTGCTCCATCCCATAATAACCCTGGTACCATGTGGGATGTGAGAAGATCATTTTGCAGGAGGTGAACTGCTTTTGACCAGGTTTGTGTGTGTGTGTGCGTGTGCGTGCGTGTGTGTGTGTGTGTGTGTGTGTGTGTGTGTGTGTGTGTGTGTGTGCGTGCGTGCGTGCAGGTGTTTGCAGAGAAGATGGGTCTGGAGACCGGCTGGAACTGTCACATCTCGTTGACTCCTAATGGAGATGGTCCCTGTGACGGAGCTCCATCCAGCCCCTCTCAGGGCTCCCTGCACGAAGACCTCCAGCAGGGTACCAACCCCAGGCCCCGCCCACATCCATCCACACCCAGCCTCCATCTGTCCTCCATCCATCCATCCATCCTCCACCCAGCCTCCATCTGTCCTCCATCCATCCATCCATACATCCATCCTCCACCCAGCCTCCATCTGTCCTCCATCCATCCTCCATCTATCCATACATCTAACCATCTGTCCTCCATCTATCCTGCGTCTATCCATACATCCATCCCACATCTTTCCATCTGTCCTCCATCCATCCATCCTCCACCCAGCCTCCATCTGTCCTCCATCCATCCATTCATCCTCCACCCAGCCTCCATCTGTCCTCCATCCATCCTCCATCTATCCATACATCTAACCATCTGTCCTCCATCTATCCTGCGTCTATCCATACATCCATCCCACATCTTTCTATCTGTCCTCCATCCATCCATCCATCCATCTGACAGACACTGTGGACATGGTCAAAGAATGTTTCTCAAAGATCTGTCTGTGTTTTTTTGTCCCAGAGACAAAAAGCGTAAAATATTCCCATTGAAGAAGCTGAGATCAGAGTTTTGATGATGTTGTGAGTGATTACTAGTTGACTAGCTGACTAGCTGAGTTGCTGCTCTGAAGCTGCTCTCTCTCGAGCAGATTCCCGGGATGAGGCGGAGGGTCCTCTGCTGCCGGAGGAGGAGGCTCATTCCGACCTGGCCAGTTTCCAGCCCACGGACAGCGACGTTCCCAGCTTCCTGGAGGACTGCAACAGGGTGAGACGCTTCCACTGCTGTCCCAGCTCCCAGGGTCTGAAAAGCTGACCGACTCAGTCTGGGGACATCAAGTCCGTAGAAAGTATTGAAAAGTCTGAACCGTGATTTAAAGAGGTATTACATTTAGTTGGTAGCTCTTTCCAGAACCACTGACCTTTGGTCCTCCAGCTGATCTGAGGTCTGTTGTCTGTAGATTTAATGATTGACTACGACTGTTCAGTGAGTTAAACATGAGCTGCTGGTTACAGCTGGTTAGATGGAGACCAGCTCTGGAGGTCTAGTTGAAGTTGTTTAACTAGTCTAAAGAAAGAGCTGAGGTTAACTCCAGGATTCTGCAGATTCCCTGAAACAAAACCAGAAGATAACAAACCATCAGTCAGGAGACTGGGAACGGTTCAGTTAATCATCACAGAATGGGAATGGTGTTTTGTTTTGTACAGTTCTGTAGTCTACCCAGCGTCTGGTTTTTAACCCTTGCTGCTGGTATCTCACTGGCTGGCTCGCTGTCCTCTGGTCTCCTCAGGCCAAGCTGCCTCGAGGGATCCACCAGGTGCGTCCTCACCTGAAGAACATCGACAACGTGCCTCTGCTGGTGCCGCTCTTCACCGACTGCACCCCCGACAGTGAGTCCCGATCCGCTCCGATCCGCTCTGTCCCAGCTGAGATCACCTGACACCTGCTGTCTCCTCCTCAGCCATGTGTGAGATGATGAAGATCATGCAGGAGAACAGAGAGGTCACCTGCTGCCTGGGAAGCTCCGCCAACTTCAGAAACAGCCGCCTCTTCCTGCAGAGTGACGTAAGGTTGGTCCAGTCCTCGAGATTCATTTGATCTGGTCGACTCCCTGACTCCTGGACTCCCTGATCTTCTGACTCCCTGACTCCTGGACTCCTGGACTCCCTGATCTTCTGACTCCCTGACTCCTGGACTCCCGGACTCCCTGATCTTCTGACTCCCTGACTCCTGGACTCCCTGACCCCTGACCCCTGGACTCCCTGACCCCTGGACTCCCTGACCCCTGGACTCCCTGACTCCTGGACTCCCTGACTCCCGGTCTCTCTGACTCTCTGACTCCCTGACTCCCTGACTCCCTGACCCCTGGACTCCCTGACCCTTGGACTCCCTGACTCCTGGACTCCCTGACTCCCGGACTCCCTGACCCCTGGACTCCCTGACCCCTGGACTCCCTGACTCTCTGACTCCCTGACTCCCTGACTCCCTGACTCCCTGACTCCCTGACTCCCTGACTCCCTGACTCCCTGACTCCCTGACTCCCTGACTCTCTGACTCCCTGACTCCCTGACTCCCTGACTCCCTGACTCTCTGACTCCCGAACTCTCTGACTCCCGGACTCTCTGACTCCCTGACTCCCGGACTCCCTGACTCCCTGACTCCCTGACTCCCTGACTCTCTGACTCCCTGACTCCTGGACTCCCGGACTCCCTGACTCCCTGACTCCCGGACTCTCTGACTCCCTGACTCCCTGACTCCCGGACTCCCTGACTCCCTGGCCTGACAGTGGGCAGCCTCCACACACGGGCGGCCTCCTGTGACCCCCCTGGACCGGGGCCCTGACCCGTCCCTGGTGTGTGCAGCATCGCCCTGGACCCTCTGTACCCGTCCCAGTGCTCCTGGGAGACGTTCGGCTACGCCACGGGCGGAGGGTTCTCCTCGGACAGCGAGGGCCTGACGCCGCTGCGCCTGTCGGGACAGCTCAACAGTCTGGGCTGCTCCGTCACCTTCCACCAGGGGGAGAGCGTCAGCATGGTGCGCCTCATCGAGCAGGTACGCACTCACTGACGGACTCACTCACTGACTCACTCACTGACTCACTCACTCACTGACTCACTCACTCACTGACTCACTCCCTCACTGACTCACTCACTCACTGACTCACTCACTGACTCACTCACTCACTGACTCACTCACTGACTCACTGACTCACTCACTCACTGACTCACTCACTGACTCACTCACTCACTCACTCACTGACTCACTCACTCACTGACTCACTCACTGACTCACTCACTCACTGACTCACTCACTGACTCACTCACTGACTCACTCACTCACTCACTCACTCACTGACTCACTCACTGACTCACTGACTCACTCACTCACTGACTCACTGACTCACTCACTGACTCACTCACTGACTCACTCACTCACTCACTGACTCACTCACTGACTCACTCACTGACTCACTCACTCACTCACTCACTCACTCCCTCACTGACTCACTCACTGACTCACTCACTGACTCACTCACTGACTCACTCACTCACTGACTCACTCACTGACTCACTGACTCACTCACTCACTGACTCACTCACTGACTCACTCACTCACTCACTCACTGACTCACTCACTCACTGACTCACTCACTGACTCACTCACTCACTCACTCACTCACTGACTCACTCCCTCACTGACTCACTCACTGACTCACTCACTCACTCACTGACTCACTCACTGACTCACTCACTCACTCACTCACTCACTCACTCACTGACTCACTCCCTCACTGGCTCACTCACTCACTCCCTCACTGACTCACTCACTGACTCACTCACTCACTCACTGACTCACTCACTGACTCACTCACTCACTCACTGACTCACTCACTCACTCACTCACTGACTCACTGACTCACTCACTGACTCACTCACTTACTCACTCACTCACTCACTCACTCACTCACTCACTGACTCACTCACTCACTCACTCACTGACTCACTCACTCACTCTCTGACTCACTCACTCACTCACTCACTCACTCTCTGACTCACTCACTCACTCACTCACTCACTCACTCACTCACTCACTGATGTGTCCACTGATCTCAGCTCTTGTCACTCCAGAGTAACGACCTGGAGTCCCTGACCTGTTCTCAGTTCTTATCTTACCTCAGCCTCCAGGAAAGGGGGAGAGGTACTGCCTCCCAGCCTCTAACCTCCCAGCCTCTAAGCTCCCAGCCTCCAGCCTCTAATCTCCCAGCCTCTAAGCTCCCAGCCTCCAGCCTCGAACCTCCCAGCCTCTAAGCTCCCAGCCTCCAGCCTCTAAGCTCCCAGCCTCCAGCCTCTAACCTCTGTCTGTTCCAGGCCCGTCATACGACCTACGGTATCCGTAAGTGCTTCCTGTTCCTGCTGCAGTGTCAGCTGAGCCTGGTCATCCTGCAGGTCAGACTCAGTGCTGTTCAACTCCTTAGTTATTACAGTAGCTGACATGATTCATCCATCAGTCATTGACAGCTCTGCACATTGACATTGATTGGTTGATTGGTTGATTGATTGGTTGATTGATGGTCTGCAGTTCCTGGCCTGTCTGGCTCAGCTCCCTCCTCCCATCAACACCACAGACATCCTGTGGCTGTCCTGCTTCAGCTGCCCCCTGCTCAGGTAGCACCCCCCCCAACACACACACACACACACACACACACAGCCCCCCCCCACAAACACCCGCACATACAGCATGCTCACTAATACACAGTCACACACACACACACAGTCACACACACACACACACACACGCACATATAGTATGCTCACTAACACACAGTCACACACACACGCACGCACGTACACACACGCACGCATGCACACATACACATACAGTATGCTCACTAACACACAGTCACACACACACACACAGCCCCCCCCACAAACACCCGCACATACAGAATGCTCACTAATGCACAGTCACACACACACACACACACACACACGCATATATAGTTTGCTCACTAACACACAGTCACACACACACACACACGCACATACAGTATGCTCACTAACAAACAGTCACACACACACACACACATGCACGCATGCACACATACACATACAGTATGCTCACTAACACACAGTCACACACACACACAGCCCCCCCCCACGCACACACACAGACACAGACTGTCTCGCACACTCGTCTCTGACCCTGCTCCGGTCGTCCTCAGTGTCTCCCTCCTGGGAAAGCCTCCGGACAGTTCAGTCATGACTGTGGCCACCGGGAAGAACTTGGACGCAATTCCCAGGAAGGTGGGATCTCGCACACGCACACGCACACGCACACACACACACACACACACACACACACACACACACACACACACACA
>CM055207.1:608533-611033 GCA_029224185.1 Karalla daura | reverse complement strand
GTTAGCCCGGCTCACCTCCAGGACACGCTGCTGGCTCTGTTCTGGTTCTGGTTCTGGCTCTGGCTCTGGCTCTGGCTCTGGCTCTGGTTCTGGTTCTGGGACGGTTAAAGCTCTGCAGGTCCAGAGCTCTACTGGACCCCAGGTCTGTTCTGGCAACACAACTACTACTTCATAACGACTTTAACAAAGCACATGAGGAGCAAGAGAGGGGGGAGGAGGAGCCAAGGTTATTCTGGTCCAGAGCGGACACTGCACCAGAACCAGAGCAGAACCAGAGCAGAACCAGAGCAGAACAGGCTCTGCCCATAGATCCAGGTCGCCAGAGAGAACCTGGACTACCCTGTGCCCTCCTGTCTGCAGCATGACCTGCTGAGCTGCTCAGTCCAGACTTTAGCAGCGATAGAGTCTGACTGATTCTCTGGATGCATCCATGGACCAGACGTTTGGGTCAGTGAATGTTGCAGAACGTTGTTCTGTCTCAGCTCTGGGCTCCGCTCACTGTCACTGTCCCAACGTCTCGTGTTGTGTGTCTTGTAGGTTTGCAACAAAATCTTATTCCATGTTCATTACTTTTGGATTAATTGATGCAAGAATGGAGAAAATGGTTCATTTCTGTTCCAAAAAGTCCAAGACAAGGTCTTAGGCGCACCTCAATGAAATTCACCTTGCTATCATAGAGAAGATGAGAGCAGAGAACTGTGATTAAATCACTTAAGCTACTGTCAGTTTTATTGAAAAGTTCAAATCATCTAATGATTAGTGAAATACTTGATTATTTAAGTACTCAATGAGCAGTTTCTAGTTATGCGTAGGTCTACAGAGTAACATGCAGCAGTAGTTGTTATTTGGATGGATGAGCTGGTTGTTAGCTGGTTTCTAGTGCCTGTGTTAAGTCTCTGTCCTGTCAACGCTCTCTCTCCCTCTGTGTCAGTCGTCCTGGCCTCGGATGTAAACAAAACAGACAGACACCATCTGGGACTGGAGGAGGTTTGTGTCTTATAGTCGCGCTTCTCCAGAGATGGACGTTGGAGTGTCCAAGTCCCATGTGTTTCTCAACTACAGCCCGAGAGCGCTCCTCTCCCAGTGAGACACTCCTGCATGGAGCTGCTGTGTTCTGCACCTGCTGCACCTGCCGGACACCTCCAGCTGCTTCTGTCGCTCTCACTATGACCTCAGTATAGCCTGAATACCACCTCAGTATGACCTCAGTATGACCTCAGTACAGCCTGAATATGACCTCAATATAGCCTGAATGTAGCCTGGATATGAGCTAAATATGACCTGAATTTAACCCAAATATAGCATATAGTATAACTTCAGTATAACCTGGAGATAACCTGGTGCTAAAACGTTGCCATGTAAACAAAACGTGTGAATCTGAACAGGCAGAATGCAGCGTAAAATATGTGTATGCTCAAAGCCCCCAGCCCCCACCTCCATGACGATGAGTGTGAAGCTGCGTCAGTGCTGCATCCACTGAGTCCAGAACGAAGCCGACAGGCGACATCGTTTAGCAAGGAACGATCCGTCACATCTGGCCATGTATGGTCATGTTAATTCTCATCAAGTCATGTGATCATCCATGTAAGTGGCAGGAGAGACAGCCAATCAGAGCTCAGCCTACGTCTGGTTGCCAGATCAGCATGAAATGTGCCAGGTCTGAGCAGAAATAGAGCATAGTAGACTCTGCTGGAACCAGAGCTCATAGCTTCTATGTTAACAGACACAAACAGTCCAGTGGAGTGTTCCGGATCCTTCTGGGTTCCTTCAGCCTCGTCTTTGTGACTAACAGAAGCTGGAGGTCGCTGGAGGTTCGCTTCATCTGCAGCTGTCTGAGCTGCTGCTCCTGGCTGGCTGGCTGGCTGGCTGGCTGGCTGTGTGTGTGTGTGTGTGTGTGTGTGTGTGTGTGTGTGTGTGTGTGTGTGTGTGTGTGTGTGTGTGTGTGTGTGTGTGTGTGTGTGTGTGTGTGTGTGTGTGTGTGTGTGTGTGTGTGTGTGTGTGTGTGTGTGTGTGTGTGTGAGAGAGAGAGAGGGTGAGAGTGAAGCTTCTGCATGACCTTTGCAAGCTTGTCTCTTTGGTGAGTGAAGGACGTCGTCTCCTGCAGTGTTTCTCAGGCTGTGGTCCTGGCCCCCCCAGGGGCCGCCAGGGGCCCTCAGGCAGGTCTGAGCTCACTTCTCCATTTGTGGAGCCTCCTCAAGTCGAGGGAGTTCTCCACAGAGAGAGCCATGCTGTTCTGTCTCAACCAGAACTGGTAGAGCCCATTAACCTGCAGCTATGGACAGCCTCCTGTACCTGCTGAGACCTTCGCCGCTCTAATCTTGTGGGAACACGTTAGAGGTGTCCTGCGGGGGACCTGGACTCACTGTCCAGCCAGCGTCTGAGGGACAGCAGAGCGAGGTCGGCTGGAGTCAGAGGGTGGGATGCAGATGTGGGAACAGCTGGCCTGTTCCTCTCTGCTGCATGTGGTGTGCTGTCTGCTGAGAATCTGCCGCCGTGGAGG
>CM055207.1:603533-606033 GCA_029224185.1 Karalla daura | reverse complement strand
CCAGACACCCCCCCACACCGGGTCACCACAGGAGCGTTCAGAGGTGTTCACAGGGCTGAAAAGATAAACTGATGAACTGCTGCAGAGAAAGAAGGCTGCTGGCTGCTAACCTGGAGCCATGTGTGCTAGCAGTGGCTAGCAGTGGCTAGCAGTGGCTAGCAGTGACTAGTTTCGGGGTCAGATCATGTGAGCTGATCAACATTAACAGGCAGTTCAGACCATCCATGTTGAGCTCCTCCGCCCCCCCCCCCCTCTCCTGTTTGCAGGAGCAGATCCTGGAGAAGGTCAGGCAGGACTCTGTGGTGAGGACCAGGATCTCCCAGTCGTCTGCTCTCAGGCAGAAGCGTGGTCAGCTTCCTGCCGGTCACCGGGCAGACCGTCCAGAGGGGGGCGCTCCGCTAGGCCTCAACAGCAACGGCCCCCAGCCCCGAGCACCCAAGCTCAGCAGGGTCCAGGCTAACGGCACAGCAGCAGGAGACAGGGAGTTGGAGGTCACCAGGGAGGAGGAGCAGGAGGAGGAGGAGAAGAAGGAGAAGGAGGAGGAGGAGGAGGAGGAGGAGGAGGAGCAGAGCGTCTCCACAGACTCTCAGTCTGACATTTCCAAGTTTGAAAGTGAGTTAGAGTGGAAGAGGTGACAGGAATGTTTCAGTGCTCATCCAAAAGGCCAGGGGTGGGGGGGTCAGGGTGTGAACTGAGGTGGGGGGGGCAGGGGTCAGGGTGGGGGGGTCAGGGTGTGAACTGGGGTGGGGGGCAGGGGTCAGGGGTCAGGGTGGGAATGATGTCACAGAGAGATATCGGCGTCTCAGAGTGGGGAGAAGCCTCAGGCGATGGTTAGCCTGTTAGCGTAGCCTGTGCTTTAGTTTACCACATGATAGATGTAAACTCACTAGAGCAGCACCACACACACGGCTATGGTCAACAGCGTGGGTAAGACAAAGGGGACGGTCCAGAGGGGCCGGTCCAGAGGGGCCGGTCCAGAGGGGCCGGTCCAGAGAGACCGGATCAGAGGGGACGGTCCAGAGAGGCCGGTCCAGCTCTCTCTCTCTCTCTCTCTCTCTCTCTCTCTCACTCTCTCCTCTCTCTCTCTCTCTCTCTCTCACTCGTCTCTCTCTCTCTCTCTCTCTCTCTCTCTCCTCTCTCTCTCTCTCTCCTCTCTCTCTCTCTCTCTCTCTCTCTCTCTCTCTCTCTCTCTCTCTCTCTCTCTCTCTCTCTCTCTCTCTCTCTCTCTCTCTCTCTCTCTCTCTCTCTCTCTCTCTCTCTCTCTCTCTCTCTCTCTCTCTCTCTCTCTCTCTCTCTCTCTCTCTCTCTCCTCTCTCTCCTCTCTCTCTCTCTCTCTCTCTCTCTCTCTCTCTCTCTCTCTCTCTCTCTCTCTCCTCTCTCTCTCTCTCTCTCTCTCTCTCTCTCTCTCTCTCTCTCTCTCCCCCCTCTCTCTCTCTCCCCCCCCCCCCCCCCACCCCCCCCCCAGTTCCCAGCCCAGACCTGAGCTTCCAGCCAGATGAGTTCCTGGAGGTCTACGTCTCAGCTCATGAGAACCCGAGCCACTTCTGGATCCAGATCCTGAGCGTGCGCTCGCTGCAGCTGGACAAGCTGACGGAGGAGATGAACCGCTTCTACAGCAGGCTGCACCCCCCGCAGTACGAGTCTGAGCTAACTAACCAGGCTGCCATAACTAACCAGACTGACATAACTAACCAGGCTGCCACAACTAACCAGGCTGCCATAACTAACCAGGCTGCCATAACTAACCAGGCTGCCATAACTAACCAGGCTGCCACAACTAACCAGGACTGACATAACTAACCAGGCTGCCACAACTAACCAGGCTGCCACAACTAACCAGGCTGCCATAACTAACCAGGCTGCCACAACTAACCAGGCTGCCATAACTAACCAGGCTGCTACAACTAACCAGGCTGCCATAACTAACCAGGCTGCCACAACTAACCAGGCTGCCATAACTAACCAGGCTGCCACAACCAACCAGGCTGCCATAACTAACCAGGCTGCCAACAACTAACCAGGCTGCCACAACTAACCAGGCTGCCATAACTAACCAGGCTGCCCACAACTAACCAGGGCTGCCACAACTAACCAGGCTGCCATACTACAGGCTGCCACAACTAACCCCTCCCCCCAGGCTGCCACAACTAACCCACCCATCCACCATTCATCCACTAACGACATGAGTCGTAATAGCTGATTGAAGCCTTGAGATTCTAAGAAATGAATTTCTACTATTATACTAGTTACCACAGTAACTACTGACCTGCCTTTGGCACAGACCCAAACTATTTTAATTCATTACATTCATTGAATTGATTGACAGATTACAGAGATTAATAGTTTTGCTTGTTGCATCACAGATAAAAATAAACTCATAGGTTCAACAAGTTATTAAACTGTGTGGCCTCTTCAGGAGTAGGAGGAGGTGGAGGAGGTGGAGAGGAGGGGAACAGGTTCTACATGAAGAACATCTGGTTCTACATGAAGAACATCTGGT
>CM055207.1:584029-603433 GCA_029224185.1 Karalla daura | reverse complement strand
TGTCTCTGTCTCGGTCTCTAACAGCTGTTGCTTTGCTGCATTAACATTTCAGGAGTGACTTCCTCAGCTTGCCTTTCCAGGCTATCGAGTGCAGCTTAGCAGGAGTGAGGCCCTCAGGTAACGCCCCACCCCCGCTCCCTCCTCCTCCCCAAAGCCCCCCCCCCCCCCCCCCCCCACACACACACACACACACACACACGCTCATCCAGATGTTGTGCTGCTGTGGTTCTGCAGGGGACAGCTGGACCGAGGCCGCCCTGGACGACTTTGAGCGTCTGACCCACTGTGCACTGTGGCGCCCCCTACAGGCCAAGCTCTGCAGCTACTCTCACTCTGACATCTCCTCCTGGCCCAGCATGAAGCTCTACGACAACTCCGAGGGGAAGGTCTGTCTGTCTGCCTGCCTGTCTGTCTGTGTGCCTGCCTGCCTGTCTGACTGCCTGTCTGTCTGCCTGTCTCTGTCTGGTAGTTATAGTTATTGTTGTCTCGCTCTCTCAGAGCGTGGACGTTGGAGAGGAGCTGATCCGTCTGGGCCACGCTGTCCGGTTCCAGGAGGAGATGAAGAAGAAGAGCGAGGCCCGACCACCTGGGCAGCCTGCAGAGGATGCTGGTGAGAGCAGTTCTTCACTGTGTTCATCGGGCTGGGTCAGGAGCAGGAGGCCTCCCTCTTCTGACTGGTAACTGTCCTTGCCTGCTCCAGGAACGACGTGATCGGAGCCTCGTCTGAGCTGAGCCTGTCCTGCATCAGTCTGTCAGGTGAGAGGAGTTTCATCATTATTACAACAGCTTATTATCATTATGATGATTATTAAGCAAAGAGCTGAGGCCAGAAAGATCTTCATAACAAAGTAGGCTGATGAAAAGCTTAAATATCAGAATCAGAAAACTTTTATTTTCTTTATCATTGATACAATGAAACTGAGTATGAAGAGTAGGATGTATTAGTTTGGATTCTTGGATTCCAACGACCTGTTCTCTGTGGACGTCAGAAGCTGCTTCGATCTCAGGAAGCGTGGACGACGTCGTGGAGGACGAGCTCCTCTGAGGCGGACGTGTCCAGGTGTTCCCTCCTGACCTTCTACAGCATCACTTCAGCAGCTGCTGCGTATGATAACATAGACGTCTCCTCACTTTTGTCTTCCAGATGTTTCCTCCACCGACCCAAACCGTAGCTCCTCATAGTGAAGCCTTACCTCCCTGACCTCTTCCTCACTCTCCCTTTACGTTGAGTCGTCTGTTTGGCCTGGAGGCCGTTCTGTTGGAGCAGACGCTGCTTCGCTTCTCTGTTGTTGCTGTGTTAAAGTGAAGAGGAGTTCTGCCAGTATCACGACTGAAAAGCACTGTGATCCCTGGACCCAACTGGTCAGACATCAGTGTGGAGTTGCTTGTTATTTCTCTGTTCAGATTTATGACGTTTTGAATGCCTGCATTACGAAGGATGCCGTATGTTCTTCTGTTTTGGAAATGAAACCGAATGGTATTATTGAATGTGGTTCTTGGGTTGTGTCCAGTCTGTCCAACTCCTCTATCATTACTGAAGGAAGCAGAAAACTAGTATTTTGTCTTCAGATATGTATAAGGCTGCACTATATATAAAATAAAGGATTTATTTTATGTCATGAACAATGTTGTGTGGGGGAGTTTTAGATAATGATGAGAAAATAATCAATGGTGATAATATTTAAACAAAACTCTTGTTAAAGTATTTATTCATACAATGTCCCTTCAACCTCAAATGTGACCGTGTACATATATATGCATGTGTGTGTGCGTGTGCCCATCTCTGTGTTACCATGACGACCGGCTGGTCTGTGTGTCGCCATGACGACCGACCTGTCAAGCTGTGGGGGAGACGGGGACTAGTTCACCGCAGGGTGTTGATGAAAAACTGTACAACCTATCAACATGCTGAGAACACAAACCACAAAGTCATCATTCATTTTAAAGCTAAATTTAGTTTCCATGTCAAACTATGGCCATGCACCTGATGGTTGTTTAAGAATGTTTTTTTAGGCTTTTCTCATTCATTCTTATGGGAAAAACGTTGCACGGGTGCGTCAGTGGGAGACACTCGGCAGCAGGCAGACACGGCGCTCCTATCAGGCACCCCGCTCTGCAGGTGAAGCCCACAGGAACACACTGGTGTGATTTGGTGTCTGTACTATGAATACTGAGACCACTGACACAAGTTAAAGTCACTTCAGTTAAGTTAATTCAAGTTTGCTCACATGACACAGCAATGAGAGGTGGACACACTCAGGGATCAGTCGGAGGCCCTCGTTTACATTTTATAAACCACTCAGCTTTATGGAGCACATTGCATGGAAGAATATACTTACACAGCCTACTGTGCAAGCTGCACATGGGAAATTCAATGGTAAAAGAAATTGGTAAGAAATACTGGAAAAAATAGTTAACACAAATAATACATAGTGTATGCAATACATAGTGGTGAGCCACAATAGTGTTTTAACATATTCATTTACTATGAGCAGGAACAACCCCACTAGGATGTGTCCTGGTGAAGAACAATGTGTGTGACCTTCAGCAGAGAGCACACCCAGCAGACGATGGTTCTCTACGGAGAACCCTCACAAGATCTGGATGTAGAAGGTCAGGAGGAGCTGAAGAGGATCAGAGTGGAACTGGACTGGGACAAAGGAGAGCTGTCGTTCTCTGATCCTGACACTAACACACACATACACACCTTCACACACACTTTCACTCAGAGGATGTTTCCATTCTTTAACTCCAGGGATAATCTGAAGGTTTTACCTCAGAAGGTCAGTGTGAGCGTGTCAGAGAACAGTTAGAGACAAAGACGAGGTTCATGATGTGTTTCTATCAGAGCAAACAGTCTGAGTTACTCCAACATGTTTCTGTCTCTTTTATCTCATCTTATTTACTCTTATTAACTTTGATACTTTGCCCACTTACTTTATTATCAGTGAATAGCTGTTTGGCTGTTTCTGAGCAACACTTCAATTTGACTCTTTTAAAATCTGGTTTGTTTGTCATTATTGTAATAATAATAATAAAATAACTATAACTGCATTTTTAAGTCGTCAGAACAAACAAACTTAACTTTAAATGCTGTTTCCAGCAACAACATGTGAAATCCTCCATATAATTAAGTCACCAGAAATACCACTAAGATGATTCTGTGCCAGTGGTACATGCAGCTTGTTGTGTATACTATGAACAAAATCAAAACATTTAAATCTAACATTTCTCATCGGAAGCTCGTATGCCAGATTGATTCTGACTAGATTTTCTGTGCGGACTTTATTTGGTTGGAATCTACAGAATTTTGTAGGCGAACAGCACTGTTGGTATGTTCATATGCAATACCATATGTGACTGTGGTTTCTACTCTTTCGCTTGTTATTTATGCTTGTTAAGCTTTATTTTTTGGGTAAACTTAATTTGCACGTTGTCACAGTTGTCAGTTTACACATATAAATTAGTGTATAATAAATCATATGTATTATATAATAATCAACTATATGAACTACACGGACCGAATACTTTTCATCTTCTCAGGAACATTCTCTAATTCTTCTAACTCCCTTATGCTCATTTTCACGTTTTTATCAGATCTAATCTATATCTCATGTTATTTAGTTTGCACTTTGACCGGCCTTTTATCGCTTTGTGTTCATGTTCTGCTTGTTTTAGCTGCGAGGCGCTTTGTGTCGTTCAGCATGTGAAGAGTGACAGAAACAAGGGTTGATTCGGGTTTTGGTTCCATTCATTGTGTTTTGTTTGTGGGTCGATGACCTCCATTCCGCCTCGACCAATCACAGTGAAGTAGGTTACGCTGGCGCATGCGCAGTTAGCGCAGAGTAATTGTTGATATCCTGCAGTTTGTGTTGTTCCAGGCAGACTGTGTTGTTTTTGAGCAGTTTGAGGGCAGACTGCGGCCGGGGGCTGCGGGTGTGTGCGGGTGTGTGTGCGGGGCTGATGGAGGACACTCGGGACCTGGTGAGTGCGGAGCTGCGGCCTCAGCTCCACAGCTAACGGGGCTAGCGCTGCTAGCGCCTCCTTTGTTGTTGTCTGGAGGAGCTGCTAGCTGCGGGCTAACACACATACAAACACACCGAGACCTACCCACACAACACCTACAACTGATGTACAACCCTCCGGTCTGGGTCTGGGCTCAGCTCCGGGCTCAGACCCGCTCCCACAACTACACAACCCACTGAAAACAACCCGGACAAACTGGTTCCGCTAGCGGGGCTAATGCTGCTAATGCTAGTTAGCATCCGGAGCTGTTCCTGATCAGGCCGAAGAGCAAAACCCCATCAACCTCACCAATAATCTGACCAACCTGCTGCTCAATAATCTGATTTACCCACTGCACAACAATCCGACCAACCTGCTGCTGAGAATTCTGACCAACTGCATGCGAATAATCAGAGAGAGCTGCAGAGAGAGGAGCAGCCTGCTGCACCACCTGCAGCTACAGCACAGACTGTACATAACTAACCTGCAACTGTAACCTAACTGACCTGCTACTATGATATGATAAATCTGCAACAGAGTGACCTGAGACCGTCAGCACACTGTTAGACTAAGAAACGACATGTCTGTGTTGTTTTTACTCAGAGTAAAATGTTGAGAGGAAACTCTTGGACAATCCTCAGACACTCATCACACGTTGTTTAATTAAACTGTATGGTAAAAAGGAGACATAGATTAGAATAGCCGTTATTGTCATTGTACTGTGTAGGTTAACAAGAAGCCAAATAATATTAAAGGCTTAGGGTTGTGTGTGTGTGTGTGTGTGTGTGTGTGTGTGTGATTCTGAGGGAGCTGACCCAGACTGGCTGAATCTGTTTAATGTAACAGATGTTAAACTGAAACCTGTAGACAGACGGGCACGCACGTTGTGTCACACTAGCACAAAGTTAGTGTCACATATCTACCTGGAACCATGTAAAGTGTGTGTGCCTGTGTGTGTGTGTGCGTGTGTGCGTGTGTGCGTGTGTGCGTGTGCAGGCTGAACGCACCCCGCGGGCGGAGCGTAAGCGGCGGGACTCGTACGGGATGTTTGATGGTTACGACACCTGCAGCGAGGAGTCCACCAGCAGCTCCAGCTCCGAGGACAGCGAGGACGAGGTGGTGCCGCCCATCCCCGCCAGCCTGCCCATCATCAAGAACAATGGCCAGGTGTACACCTACCCCGACGGCAAGGCCGGCATGGGTCAGTGGGGGGGGGGTCAGAGCCACAGCTGTGTGTGTGGTGGAGCGGGGGGTCACGGTGTGTGTGCTCTGCCTCCTCAGCTACCTGTGAGATGTGTGGCATGGTCGGGGTGCGAGATGCCTTCTACTCCAAGACGAAGCGCTTCTGCAGCGTCTCCTGCTCCCGGAGTTACTCCTCCAACTCCAAGAAGGCCAGCATCCTGGCCAGACTGCAGGTCAGTGGGTGGAGGGGGGGGTCTGATTGGTCAGACTGTCAGCTGGTCTGTGTGTCTAGTGGCACAACAACAACAACAGGTAATAGCAGAAATAATAATAAACAGTAGTAACGATGCTGTAAATGGCCAACACAGGGAACGTGCTCATAAATAAAGGAGAGTACTCTGGATGATTGAACAGTCAGGGAGCTGCTGGTCTGTGAGTGGACCAGCTGCTCCAGCTGTGCCCAGTGCTCCTACAGATGTGCTGACATCTGCTGTGGTGTGTCCAGGGGAAGCCTCCCACCAAGAAGGCCAAGGTCCTGCAGAAGCAGCCTCTGGTGGCCAAGCTGGCAGCGTACGCCCAGTACCAGGCCAGCCAGCAGAGCCAGGCCAAGTCCAAAGCAGGTAGGCCTGCTCCCTGCACTCCCTCTGTGTGTGTGTGTGTGTGTGTGTGTGTGTGTGTGTGTGTGTGTGTGTGTGTGTTCTAATGAATGGATTCCTCCTCAGTGGTCTCAGCTGAGAGCTTCGACTGGGGACGATACATCTGCAGCAGCAACACCACCGGAGCTCCAGTCAGCTGCTTCAAACATGTGAGGAACCACAGCTAGTGCTGCTCCTCCTCCTCCTCCCCCTCCCCCTCCTCTTTTCCTCCACTTCCTCCTCCTACTCATCATCCTCCTCCACCTCCTCCTTCCTCATCTGACTGCCTGCTCCTCTTCCTCCTGCTCCTCCTATTGCTCTTCCTCCTTTTCTCCCCCCTTACCTTCCTGATCCTCCTCCTCTTTGCCCCCCTGCTGCTCCTCCTCTCTGACTCCCTGCTCCTCCTCCTCCAGGCTCCTATGGGGACGTGCTGGGGCAACATTGAGGAGGGTGTGAGGCTTGAGGTTCTGAACTCTGACACCAACCTGTCCACCAAAGTCTACTGGATTGCAGAGATCGTCAAGCTTGCAGGTAGGAGGAGGAGGAGGAGGAGGGGGGGGGGGGGGGGAGGACAAGGAGTAGGAGGAGGTGGTTTAACAGTGTCCGGTGTTGCAGGGTTCAAGGCTCTCCTGAGGTACGAGGGCTTCGACAACGACAGCAGTAAAGACTTCTGGTGTAACCTCTGCATCCCTGAGGTCCACCCAGTGGGCTGGTGCGCCTCCAGTGGGAAACCACTGGTTCCTCCTAAAAGTGAGTGAGATCTGCACCAGCACGTCCACAGCTCCTCCCAGACCTCAAACAACTTCAACATCTCAACTCTTGATCCACAATGCTATGTGAGCATCCCCTGAGGTGTGTCCTGTGGCGCCTGCAGGTATTCAGCATAAATACTCCAACTGGAAAGCCTTCCTGGTGAAGAGACTCACTGGAGCCAAGACGCTGCCCCCGGACTTTAACACCAAGGTGAGCGACAGCTTCTAGCGTTGTGTTTGAGGATGAAAGGTGGAGATGGTTCTCTGAGACGTCCTCTCTCCCACCTTGTGCTCAGGTACAGGAGAACATGCAGTTCCCCTTCAAGAAGCTGATGCGGGTGGAGGTGGTGGACAAGAACTACCTGTGCCGGACGCGGGTGGCGCTGGTGGAGCAGGTGATCGGGGGCCGTCTGCGGCTGGTGTACGAGGAGAGCGAGGATCGAACCGATGACTTCTGGTGCCACATGTTCAGCCCCCTCATCCACAACATCGGCTGGTCCCGCAGCATCGGCCACCGCTTCAAACGATCCGGTCAGTGGCGTGCTCCCCGCCGGGCCCTCCTGCTCCCAACTGCACTTCTTTCAGGGACGGAGAATAAAGGAGGAAACTGTGGGGAGCCACAAATATTCCAGCAGATAGGTCCCTAGATGGGCGACGCTGCCAGGCGGCTGGATGAAGCAGCTCCAGGTTCTGGTCCACAGGGACATGGAGACAGTCTGGCAGCCTTCACTTTCGTTTCATTGTTGTAGTTTCTCAATCCTGGTTGGTTACATTTCATGTGACGTTCATGTGTCCACCATCACACTGAATCATGTCTTTATATAAACACACTGAAACAATAAACACCTTTTTTCCACTTGTTTAATTTAAACTGTAGAATAATTTTAGCAGCTAATTCTGTAACTTTTAAAGTCCATCCTAAATGAAGCGATGCCAGCTGTATTTGTGGGGGGAAAAAAGATATTTCACAACTTAGAAAATCTCTGTGTCTATGTCTGTGTGTTGCCGTGGTGACCGGCCTGTCTGTGTGTTGCCGTGGTGACCGACCTGTCTGTGTGTTGCCGTGGTGACCGGCCTGTCTGTGTGTTGCCGTGGTGACCGGCCTGTCTGTGTGTTGCCGTGGTGACCGGCCTGTCTGTGTGTTGCCGTGGTGACCGGCCTGTCTGTGTGTTGCCGTGGTGATAAACCTATTCCTCAGTCCCTGGACGCTTGCTCAGACATTTTGTTCTTTGTTTTTCAGACATAATGAAGAAGATCGATGGTCAGGTCGATGCTCCTGCTCAGTACTTCCAGAAGGTAATACAAACCACAGGGTTTCTTCTTTGCAACTGTAACTTTAAATCTGGTTTTATTTGGTCATTTCCAGCTCAGACCCAACAGTAAAGAAACAGGTGTTACATTCTGGAAGTTGAAGCCAAGTGTTCCAGCTTCTTCTCTCTGCTGTGCAGGTGAAAGACGTGGACCAGAGTGGGGAGTGGTTTAAAGACGGGATGAAGCTGGAAGCCATCGACCCCCTCAACCTCTCAGCTATTTGTGTAGCCACTGTAAGAAAGGTGAGGCGTTTAGGTGTGTGTGTGTCTGTGTCTGTGTGTGTTTTTCATCCGAATCGTGTCTCATGTCTCATGACCAGACTGATCACATATTCAATCATTTTTGAAAGTGATGACTCAGTTTGAACTTTTGTTTTCCTATTTCTTGAAATCTTGAAAAGTTACTATCTTAGTAATGTGTGTGTGTGTGTGTGTGTGTGTGTGTGTGTGTGTGCTCTCAGGTGTTGGCAGACGGGTACCTCATGATCGGGATCGATGGCTCGGAGGCGGTGGACGGCTCAGACTGGTTCTGCTACCACAGCACGTCGCCCTCCATCTTCCCTGTCGGATTCTGTGAAATCAATGACATTGAACTAACGCCCCCTAGAGGTGAGTCTGAAAACACCAAGACTGGACCTGAGAACGAACACATGATGGACACAGGATGGACACATCTGTCCAGTCTCACCTGAACTAAGACAGGACACACTTGTATTATAGTGTAAAGGTGAACCTTTCAAAGGAGAAATTAACTCTGAAAATAAGATCATTTATCTGTTTGTTTTTTCTGTCCTGGTAAGAACCGAATCACTTTGGGAGCCAGACTGTCGTCTTTGACCCATTGAGATGATGTTTCTTTAACTGTCTGTTGCTCTTTAATCCTGGAGTCTGAATCCAGAAAGAAGAACATCAGACGCTTTCAGCTTCACTTAGTTACTCAGTTGCTCACTGTTACTCATTACTACTTGCAATTAGCCACGGTTATTTGTCATTACTTGCAGTTACTTAGTTACAGTTATGACAGTTAAACCGTAGTGGCTCATTCAGTGGAGCTCAGTTCCAGAGGAGAGTTCCAGAGGTCGAGAGAGAACAAAGTGAAGGTTTGATCCCTTCAGTTCTGCTGTGGGTTGGTTTCCCTAGGCCGAGTGGTTGGTCAGGACTAGTTAGAGGTGGTTGGTTTAATGCTCTGTCTGGTCCTCAGGGTACACTAAACTGCCATTCAAATGGTTCGACTACCTCAGAGAAACGGGTTCAATCGCTGCTCCAGTCAAGCTCTTCAACAAGGTGAGGTCCGACTCTGTGTCTCATTGGTTTACTGTTTTACTATTGTTGTTATTTACTTACAACTCAACAAAATAAAGTTTTACTGCACAGCAAACAGACACACCTGTTTCCAACACTATAGCTTAGAGATGTTTCTAAAGATGTAGTCTAGATAGTGTCTCCAAGGTGTTTAACTCCAGCTGCTGCTGCAGGTGCTTGTAAACATAGTCCATTAGCTCCAGGAAGAGTGGGGTCCTGCTCCATCCCATAATAACCCTGGTACCATGTGGTCCTGCTCCATCCCATAATAACCCTGGTACCATGTGGTCCTGCTCCATCCCATAATAACCCTGGTACCATGTGGTCCTGCTCCATCCCATAATAACCCTGGTACCATGTGGTCCTGCTCCATCCCATAATAACCCTGGTACCATGTGGTCCTGCTCCATCCCATAATAACCCTGGTACCATGTGGTCCTGCTCCATCCCATAATAACCCTGGTACCATGTGGTCCTGCTCCATCCCATAATAACCCTGGTACCATGTGGTCCTGCTCCATCCCATAATAACCCTGGTACCATGTGGTCCTGCTCCATCCCATAATAACCCTGGTACCATGTGGTCCTGCTCCATCCCATAATAACCCTGGTACCATGTGGTCCTGCTCCATCCCATAATAACCCTGGTACCATGTGGTCCTGCTCCATCCCATAATAACCCTGGTACCATGTGGTCCTGCTCCATCCCATAATAACCCTGGTACCATGTGGTCCTGGTCCTCCACTCTGAGGAAGATGGACGTCCAGAACATAGTTTTCTTAGATCTTTGAATCAGATGTAGAAACAGTTGAGTCTCCTCCTCTGTCCATCTGGTCTGAAGGGAACTGAGACATCTGAGAGGTTCTCATGGAGCTACTGATCTCCAGGTTGATCCAGATGTTCAGGTTTGGTTGATGGAACCTTCTCGTTTCCTCTGCTCTGCAGGATGTTCCCAACCATGGCTTCCGACAGGGCATGAAGCTGGAGGCCGTGGACCTGATGGAGCCGCGGCTCGTCTGCGTCGCCACAGTAACGAGGATCGTCCACCGGTTGCTACGGATACACTTTGATGGCTGGGAGGACGAGTACGACCAGTGGGTGGACTGTGAGTCTCCAGACCTGTACCCAGTGGGCTGGTGTCAGCTGACTGGATACCAGCTGCAGCCGCCAGCCTCCCAGAGTGAGCACACACACACACACACACACACACACACACACACACACACACACACACACACACACACACACACACACAGAGACAGACGCTCCCACACTCAGACACACACACTCAGACACATTGTTAAAAGCATTAAAGCGTATGAAGGTGTGTGGCAGTGGAACAGGGACTCTGTCTCTTCTGTCTCCAGATCAAAGCTTTGTTACTTTGACTTGTCTCTGACAGATCTGCGTGGTTCGGATCACTTCTATTTGTTGTTGTTGTTGTTGTTGTTGTTGTTGTTGATGACGATGCTCCTGTGTTGCTGCTCTCAGGCAACAGGGAAACACCTCAGTCTGTCCCCAAGCAGAAGAAGAAGGCACAGCAGTACAAAGGACAGAAGAAGAGTGAGTAACTCCTGCTCTTCTTCCTCCTGATCCTCCTCCTGCTCCTCCACCTGCTTCTCCTCCTGCTCCTCCTCTGTTATGTATTCAGTTTGTTAGTATTCAGTATTTCAGTCCCCCCCCATGAGACCTTTTCTTCTCCCCCCGTCCCCAGAGTCTCTGCTGCGTCTGAAGGAGGAGGTGGCCGAGGTGGACGAGTTCACCTTCTCACAGGGCGGAGCCTCGGACCAGGAGAGCAACGGCTCGGGCAGCTACTACATCAAGCAGGAGCCCTGAGGGCGGGGCATGGGGGGTGGGGTCTGGACGTAGAGGGGCGGGGTCTGAGCCTGTGGGCGGGGCCCCGGGCTCCTCAGAGGGTCTTGAAGGGAGCAGCTGATTCTACCTGTGCACATAATCACTCCTGGAACTCTCCGGGCTTTGGGGGTGGGGGAGGGGGGGGGGGGGGTTGGGGGGGGGGTTGGGGGGGTCTCTCGTAAAGTTTTGGGCATTTTGTCTTTCTGCTCCACCCTCATGTAAGGAAACATCAGGAAGAAGAAAAACCAATAAGAAAAGACAAAAAACTTTTTCCTTCAGAGTGGGAGGAGCCTCACTCCTCCTGACCCCCCCCCCAAGCCTGGAACCCCCCACCCCCCCCCACCCCCCCACCCCCCCGCGCACAGAGACCTGTAGAAACTGTGAGAACCTTCCATTGAGCCGGGTCTGGACTTGAGGTCCTCCTCAGACGTGGGTGTATATTTTGTTGCGTGGCCAGGTGGACGTTCTGTTGTTAATAGTACTTGAAGCTTTTTGTTTTGTTTTGTTTTTTACATTTTGTAATGATTTTTGTTGTTTCGTCTTAATGTTCTTGTGTCGCCTGTTTGGGGCGACGATGTGGGAACCTCGTGTTGCATCAGCAGTTCATAAAAGCGATCTTCCCCCTCTCGTACATAGTTACGTGTTCAGACAGAACCACAGAGCGTAGATCTGCACTGAACTCCAGCTTTCCTCCTCTCTTGGTTTGCTTAGTTTTCCTCCCTCCATCGAGCTGATCGAACGTTTCCGCAGCACCGTTTGTTCATCCAGAAGCTCCTCGCATGTTTTCCTCTCGATGTTTTGGACGTATTCTAGCGTATGTTTGGTGGAGCGCGTGGTCCAGCGGGGGGGCTGCCTGTCTGTCTCTAGATTGTATGAACCAGAATAAGCTTCTTCAGAGCTCACGCCTCATCATGTCCTGACGTGTGGAGGCTCTGACAGGTTCAGGGACCGATCTCCACGACTCGTCTCCTGCCGGCTCCACGGGCTCAGTGTGACGCAACAGAAACGATGAAGCTGTGGAAACGAGAGAGTGTGTGTGTGTGTGTGTGTGTGTGTGTGTGTGTGTGTGTGTGTGTGTGTGTGTGTGTGTGTGTGTGTGTGTGTGTGTGTGTGTGTGTGTGTGTGTGTGTGTGTGTGTGTGTGTGTGTGTGTGTGTGTGTGTGTGTCAGAAACTTGACTGGTATGACTGTCGCACTCAGACATGTTGGGATGCAGCTGCAGTGGGCGGAGCCAGCATAGACAGAACTGACCAGTTACAGGCTGCCATGTTCTTGACTGGGAATGCTGTCAGGTTACGCTATGCTATGCTATGCTACGTCATGTTACGCTACGCTATGCTATGCTACATCATGTTATGCTATGCTATGCTACGTGATGTTACGCTATGTCATGTTACGCTACGCTATGCTACGTCATGTTATGCTATGCTACGCTATGCTACGTCATGTTGCGCTGTTAATCTATGTTGTGCGACGCTACATTATGCTACGTCATCTTATGCTACATTATGCAACATTATGCTATGCTAAGCTACGTTCCACTACGTCACGTTAGCTGTTAGCGACCTAGTGCTGGTGGGAGGAGTTGCTCTGGAGACGGTGCACACCGTTCCTCTGGTGGTTGAATTTGTTTTTTTCATCTCTCTTCACCTTCAACTGCGTAGTGAGCAGTTTGATTAGAGTCGATCGTCACGTTTAGAAATTTCAACTTGGAACCAAATCGCCATCAAAATGATGAATGAATTGTGTTACCATTGATTTTTTTTTTTAGATTAAGTTTTAAGAAAGGAAAAGAAACTTCAGAAGCTCTGATTGGCCAAGTGTTCCTAACTCTCTGACCAACTGGACATCAGGAATATTTACACAGCACAACTTTGAATGAATTAAGAGTCTAAAGTCACTGGAATAATGAAGTTTAAACATGAAATAACAGACTCATCGACTCACTGTTCTTCATACATACATGAACCTCACACTCTGGGCTCTACAGCCTCTGTAGCTCTGCCCCCTCTGGCTCCTGTAGCCCCGCCTTCTTTTGGCTCCTGTAGCCCCGCCCTCCTTCGGCTCCAGTAGCTCCGCCTTCTTTTGGCTGCTGTCGGGATCAAAGTTGCGTTTAGAGAGGAGTGCGCGCTTAGTCTCCTCCTCGCTGCTTCACAGAATCGTTTATTGGTCGGTTAATATGCAAAGCGTCCAGAAGGCTGGGGTCGTCATGTCGGAGCCATAAGTATGCAAGCCAGATGTTCTCCAGCTGAGCCGCAAATAACAGCTGTCCACACCTAGAGACACCGACACACACACACACACACACACACACACACACTTAAACATATATATATATATATATATAGAGAGAGAGAGAGAGACGATATGTGTATGTATATATATATATTCCTGATGGTTTGGATTAACGATCCATGAAACTTTCCTCCTGAGCGAGATGTTGCAGCTGTATCTTCTACCTCCTGATGGCGCCATGTTTCTCTGAAGCTGAGTGTGTGTCTGTGTGTGTCTGTGTGTGTCTGTGTGTGTCTGTGTGTGTCTGTGTGAGTGCATGCGCTGGCATATGCAAGTGAAACGCTCCAAGAGTTGAAGACGGGGCTCAGAGAGTCTGTGGCAGCAGGCGCTGGTCCTCTAGCTCCAGCCATGCAATAAGAGCAGCTGCTGAGGTGGATCGCCCTCAGACGTCCCGGCCGCTACAGGAACAGATGATTTAAGATTTAACAGAATTGTTTAACTGTGATTTAGTGAGCAGGCTGTTTGGCCAAAGGCTGTGTGGAAATGCAGATCATAGATTGAACTTCTCTCTCTTTTACCAGTAAGTTTCATGATTCAACTCAGGAAGTTTGTTTCTGTTTTTGGTCGTTGGTTCTGTAGAAGCTCGTGAACATGCGTGGGGTTCCTGCTCCGCAGACTTCTGCTCAGTGAGGTCCCAGAAAGTGATACATGAACATATGTGGAGAACGCAGACGTGTGGATGAGAACCTCCAGAGTGTGTTAGTAAGAAAAGTTAAAAAATATATATATTTCTGCACAAGTTCTACGTATAGATTCTGTTTGAAGCCACAAACTCGACTTGGTGTTATTTGAAGATGATTTTTCACCCCCTCCTGAATCCAGAGTGAAACATGAGTCGTTGTCGTAGAGTAATGTGGTGTTTATAACTTCATGGGGTGTTTTTCAGATCTTTAAGGTTTCATTTTGCTTCCAGTTCAGTCTCAGAGAACACGCGTTCGTTACTCGGTTGCTCGTTTCCAGCGACGTGAGACTCGCTCTCCAACCGTTTTCTACCAGTTTCTTTCTCTTCGTGTCCAGCAGCTTCAGACTGGAGCTGGAACACGTCGCTCCTCAGACCAAACCAGCAATAAACGAGCGTCTCGCTAAAACCTGTCGCAGGAGTTTTCTCCTGGTCAGAAAAAACAAAGCATTACGAGTCCTCCACGACCAAACCGCATTAAACTCTTAGTACTCGAGAAGAGGAACGACTGTTGTTGGGACTAACTGCTGCTACTCTCCAGACTAACCCCAGATAATCAAATGCACAATCAACACTGTTCAATCCCCCTCCTCCTCCTCCTCCTCCTCCTCCTCCTCCTCCTAGACATGAATCAGTCATTCTGAGGAATCCCAGCAGCTTCCCCTCCTCCACAGACCACGCTGTGATTGGCTGCTCTGGTCAGCTGACTGCATGTCGAGGAGGACACGTTCATTTGCTCTGTTGTTGATCTGTGCGGTGTGTGAATGAGTTAAGAGTAACTGTGTGTGTGTGTGTGTGTGAATGAGTTAAGAGTAACTGTGTGTGTGTGTGAATGAGTTAAGAGTAACTGTGTGTGTGTGTGTGTGTGAATGAGTTAAGAGTAACTGTGTGTGTGTGTGTAAAAGTGTGTGTCCTCCCCATGTGAGTGAGTGTGAGAGGTGAGAAAATGTGTGTGTGTGTGCGCACGTGTCCTCCTCGGCCGTTGCCGGGGCGTTGCCGGGGCGTTGCCGGGGCGTTGCCGGGGCGTTGCCGGGGGCAGAAACCGGTTCCGACCTGAGACTGATCAGAGTGGTGACAGTGGTGTTCAGGTCAGAACCTGGGAACAGTATTGTTTGTGACTTATACGTGACTTTAACGTGATTTTGACGTGATTTTAACGTGATTTGAGGTGTGGTGCTGGAGCTGGGAGTTCGCTGAAGCATCTTGTGATTTGTTGGGTGGTAGTTCTGTGTGATGCAGATCTACCATCAGGCGTTCTCCCTGAACCGGGCTGGTGTTCCCTGTGTTCTGTCCCTGGTGCCGCTGGGACTCTTCTGGTTCTGGTTCTGGTTCTGGTTCTGGTTCTGGTTCTGGTTCTGGTTCTGGTTCTGGTTCTGGTTCTGGTTCTGGTTCTGCCGGTTGAGGCGGGGCCGGGACTCTGGGTTTTTGGGTTTCTGGGTTCTAGTTTTCTTGGATACTAACACGGGTCTTTTGTATGTGATGCCCCTCCACCCCCTTCCCATTATATTAAACCATTATATCGTGGTGCTATATATATTTGATAAAAATGACTAAATGTATTGGAATTACTATTGTCTGAAAATAATTGTGTGTTGAGAGGGTTATGGTGCAAAATTTATTTTGGATACAAATGGAAAAAAAAATCTATGTTAATAGTTATAAATCTATTGATATTAACACTGACCCCTGAGGTACATTATTAGATTGCAGTTTAAAGTTTGTACATCTTTTTGATAGTGTAAACCAGTTTCCTTTCATATGGTAAATTTGTGCTGTGATCAAGCTTTGATAGACTTTGTACATAAAGCCAAATGTTTGGATTACTATTATAATATTGGTATAATGAATGGCTTCTTTGTTTACAAGCATTGCAAACTGTTTCCGCATGGCTGTGAAAGTTTATCTGGTGATTTTTGTAAGATCTGACTTTTACACTGAATAAAAAGGCTTATGACTTCAAGCAGAATCCATCACTTCACATGTTAAGAGTTTATTATCCCACCTTCACCGGATAAGTCAACACTCGTGACTTTGACTTGCTGGATGCTGGATCAACTAACCATCAGGAGGAGCGTCCACCCAGGGGGGTGGGGGTGGGGGGTGGGGGGGGGGGGGGGGGGGGGGTGGGGGAGTCCAACTACGATCAAATACGATCTGCCAGATTTATTAGTTTAAGTTCTAACATTTAGCATCGTTAGCTGTGTTTCCATCTCAACTAGAAAGGAACAAACCTGGAGATCAGCAGCTCCATGAGAACCTCTGAGAAGTTGATCTCAAAGTGTGATGGAAACACTTTGTTCACATCTCCAGGTCACGTGACCTGACGTAGGGGGTCACATGACCAGTTCCCTTCAGACCAGATGGACAGAGGAGGAGACTCAACTGTTTCTACATCTGATTCAAAGATCTAAGAAAACTATGTTCTGGACGTCCATCTTCCTCAGAGTGGAGGACCAGGACCACATGGTACCAGGGTTATTATGGGATGGAGCAGGACCACATGGTACCAGGGTTATTATGGGATGGAGCAGGACCACATGGTACCAGGGTTATTATGGGATGGAGCAGGACCACATGGTACCAGGGTTGTTATGGGATGGAGCAGGAACACATGGTACCAGGGTTATTATGGGATGGAGCAGGACCACATGGTACCAGGGTTATTATGGGATGGAGCAGGACCACATGGTACCAGGGTTATTATGGGATGGAGCAGGACCACATGGTACCAGGGTTATTATGGGATGGAGCAGGACCACATGGTACCAGGGTTATTATGGGATGGAGCAGGACCACTCTACCTGGGGTTAATGGAGATGTGCAGCAGCTAGACTTCATCTAGAAACATCTATGGTTTAGTGATCAGTAGGTGTTTTGTTGAAACATCTGCTTGTCTACCTACAACCACAGCCCAGTGCACATCAGTAGCAGCTGCACAAGTGGTAGAAACATCTACTGCTGCACATCTTGTGACTCCACAGGCCTCAGATTAAAGTCATCTGTGCTCAAACAGACTCCAGATCAGTTCAGAACCAGCGCTTCACTTTGTTCTGCTGGATCACCACCTGCTGCAACAGCAACTCGGAGTAAAACCATCTAATCTGAGATTATGGACCAAATCCAGCAGAGAGGAGCCTCCATTAACATCAGGCCTGAGCTAATCCTCGGAGCAGGAGCAGCTGGCTCTGTGTGTGTGTGTGTGTGTGTGTGTGTGTGTGTGTGTGTGTGTGTGTGTGTGTGTGTGTGTGTGTGTGTGTGTGTGTGTGTGTGTGTGTGTGTGTGTGTGTGTGTGTGTGTGTGTGTGTGTGTGTGTGTGTGTGTGTACACGACAACAGGGGCCTGTGGTCTCGTTTCAACGTTTTATTTTCAGCGTTGATTCAAGTGGTTAACCGTACAATGAGGGAGGATGGAATGTTTCTACTGGGAATGCTGGGAGCGGTACTGGGAATGCTGGGAGCGGTGCTGGGAATGGCCGGGCTGGAGCAGGAGCAGGGCGGCTCAGTAGAGCCAGCTGAAGGCACAGCTGGTGTAGCTGACCAGCTCCTCCGGCTTGAACCACAGAGAGATCTCCTTGTTGGCACTGTCCACGGAGTCGCTGCCGTGGATGATGTTCCTGAGGAGAAACAGAGGCATCAGGAGATCCACCAGGAGATCCACCAGGAGATCCACCAGGAATCTGCTGACTCCTGGAGTAACTCCAGCTCCTTACAAAGACTAGTTAAACAACTTCAACTAGACCTCCAGAGCTGGTCTCCATCTAACCAGCAGCTCATGTTTAACTCACTAAACAGTCGTAGTTTGTCATTAAATCTACAGACAACAGACCTCAGATCAGCTGGAGGACCAAAGCGCCACAGGATCAATGAAACCAAAGGCAAGGTTAGTAAAATTAACCTGGTCGCCACCAGGACTGACTTGCTCTGATCTGTCTGCACTGATCTCAGACCAGCAGGTCACTCACTTGCTGACGTCGATGCAGAAGTCTCCTCTGATGGTTCCAGGTTTGGACTCAGCTGGGTTCGTCTCTCCCAGCATCACTCTGCCCGTCTTCACCACGCCCTTCCCCTCCCACACCTGCAACACACACACACACACACACACACACACACACACACACACACACACACACACACACACACACACACACACACACACACACACACACACACACACACACACACACACACACACACACACACACACACACACACACACACACACACACACACACACACACACACACACACACACACACACACACACACACACACACACACACACACACTAAGCATACAGAGCCTGCACCAGGAAACGTTTTGAAACTGTCTCAGGTCTGGACTAAGATGTGAAGCTTGATGAGGTGGTGCAGGGATGGACAGGTGAAATGAGCAGGAGGAGCAGCAGGAGGAGCAGCAGGAGGAGCAGCAATACACTCAGAGCTGTGTGTGTGTCGTACCATTGCGACTACGGGGCCGGAGCTCATGTAGTTGATGAGCGTGGGGAAGAAGGGTCGCTCCTTCAGGTCAGCGTAGTGCTGCATGAGCAGCTCCTCAGACGCCTGCAACACACACACACACACACACACACACACACACACACACACACACACACACACACACACACATTACTGTGACGCTCCCTGCTGAACAAGCAACACGACAGACAGACAGACACAGACAGACAGACAGACAGACCGGTCCCAGGTCGGCTACTGGGCCGGGCCGGGCCGGTCCCAGGTCGGCTACTGGGCCGGGCCGGGCCGGTCCCAGGCCGGCTACTGGGCCGGGCCGGTCCCAGGTCGGCTACTGGGCCGGGCCGGGCCGGTCCCAGGTCGGCTACTGGGCCGGGCCGGGCCGGTCCCAGGTCGGCTACTGGGCCGGGCCGGTCCCAGGTCGGCTACTGGGCCGGGCCGGTCCCAGGTCGGCTACTGGGCCGGTCCCAGGTCGGCTACTGGGCCGGTCCCAGGTCGGCTACTGGGCCGGTCCCAGGTCGGCTACTGGGCCGGGCCGGGCCGGTCCCAGGTCGGCTACTGGGCCGGTCCCAGGCCGGCTACTGGGCCGGTCCCAGGCCGGCTACTGGGCCGGGCCGGTCCCAGGTCAGAACCAAACTTCAGTAGAAACATCTGCATCAAGAGTGTGATGTCAACTCCTGCTCCTCACTAAGACTAGTTTAAGAGCTTCAACTAAAACTTCAGAGCTGGTCTGTTTAACCAGCTGTAACTAGCAGCTCATTGTTAACCAACTGAACAGTTACTCATTAAATCCACACACACACCTGGGCAGGTGAGCTGGTGATTCCTGTCCCCCCGAGTCTCTGGGCAGATAATCTCAGACCGCAGGAATGAATGAGACTAACCAGAGGTAATCTGGTAGATTAACCTGGTTCACCTC
>CM055207.1:577498-583929 GCA_029224185.1 Karalla daura | reverse complement strand
CCTGAACCTGTCCTGGAGCTGAACACATTGAGATCAAATGTTAAAATAAATAAAGTGTGGAAGGTTAAAACGAGAGGACAGAGATAGAGAGAGGTGGAGAGGCAGAGCAGTGACCCGGAGGAGGAGGAGGAGGAGGAGGAAGAGGCTGCAGCTCTGCGGGCTCAGCCCCGTCCTCCGCCTCCGGCTGCTTCTACAGCCGCTCCGGCCCGGGCCGGGGCAGAGCGGCCCGGCCCGGGCCGGAGCAGGGCGGCCCGGGCCGGGCCCCTGGACTGACCTGGCTCGCCGTCTCGTCCTGTTCTTCGTGTTTCTGGTTGATTTTGTTTTTCTGTCGAAATGACTTCAGCGAAGCCTCGGCACCGCGGCCGCCATGTTGGGGAGCGTTCTGCCTGGAGAAGGAGCCGTGCGCTGTGATTGGACGGCGCTGGAGCACCCTGTGATTCTATTGGCTGCTGCCACGGTGGGCGGGGCCACGCGGTGAGAACATTTACGGTTCTGTTGTGAAATGGGGAAACGTTTCCCTCTGCACCCACGTTAACCTTTAATATCTATCAATAGCCTCACAATGTATTGATCACACTAATTCAACTACCATTTCAACCGTTAAAAGAACATATCGATGGTAGCCTTACTCTAATGTCGGGGTAATATTGATGTGGTTCTACGATCAGCAACATTTAACAGGTTTGGTTTAAGTTTTGAATGACACAGATCATGAATGAAAATCCGCGTTAAAATAAAGTAATAACAACATGATATTAACTGTGTGATTAAATCTTCGATATCTGGAGTGAAAGTGACCTGGACCTCCATCGACAGCAGTTTGTCCCCAGCTCACGAGAACGCACCACCACTAACAAAGTAAACAGGTTCACATGTTGGAGAAATGTGAAATCTCTTAAATCTCACGATTAACTCTGCTCCACTTATCATATCAAGTTATTAGGAGCGCATTTAAACTAGAGTCCCTTGTTGTGGCCCAGTGGATTCAGAACTGGTTACTGTACTATACTGCTCCTCCTCCTCCTCCTCCTCTCCTCCTCCTATACTGTAATGTAGGTACTGCCATGTAACTTGTACATCAACAAACCAACCTTATCAAAAACAACAACCATTTAAGTCCCTTTTTGCATCATGAAAAAGTAAAGTGTTAGTTCAGTTAAATAGATCGCTAGCTAGCTAGCTAGATTTAAAAAAAGCTAACAAGCAATAAAGCAATATACGGTGCAGTGGACAGTGTGCGTACATACAAGGTGAGCAGTGACTCTAGGGGCTTTAATGCTTCTGAATTAACTGTTACATTTCTATTCAGTGGTAATATAAGTTATTATCCCTGATTCCCTCTGTCAGTGCATGCACCTTGTGTTTTTATTCTTTTTTTTCATACATTTATTTGTAAATCACGTTGTGCTGTCTGTGAAGGCCTCTGCATGAATAACCTTTACATACTTTCTTTACTTCACTACTTATAATTGTACTGGCAGGTCAGAGGATGAAGACCAGCAGTTAATATTTTGCAGACTGACAGAATTCACTTTGAACAAGTTAAAACGTAGGTGAGTAAAACACAAGTTAAATAAGGTAAACTGTAACCTGCACAGCCGAGGTGTTTGTGCACCTTTGTGCTTTGCATGAAACACATTGAACAACGCACAGTAATGTATCTGTATGTGTGTGCGTGCGGGTGTGTGTGTGTGTGTGTGTGTGTGTGTGTGTGTCACAGTCTCCTCTTTTTGCTGCAACACATATTAAAGAACCATTTTTCCTCCTTCTGTGTTTGAACTAAACTGAACATAAAGTCTGTGGTCCTGCACTTTGTACTGTGGTGGTGTGGACTGCACGCACACACACGCACACACACACACGCACACACACGCACACACACACACGCACGCACACGCGCACACACACGCATGCACACGCACACACACGCACACACACACACGCACACACACGCACACACACACACGCACAGACACACACACACACGCACACACACACTCTTGTATGACCTTCAGGCTGCATCCCAGCAGAGATCGCTGCGTCAGCTGGTCAGGTTTCTGCGTTGTCTCCATCGTGTAGTTTCACTGTGGTGAATCGATCGCTGCTCGGCGCTCGCTCTCCTTATAAACACACTTGGTTGTCGTCCTGCGGCTTTAATGTGAGACTTTTTCTGGGAATTAAATACGTGGCTCATTTTCCAACAAACCCTTAGATCTTTGTGCTCTTAATGAATACCACATGTAAGTAATAGTTTATTATCTTCTATCCTGAAGGGAGGAACTGTGTGTGAGTGTTTAGAGAGCACTTTGACTGAAAGCATGGCTGGCCATTCAACAGATGTTTTATTGGGTATAAATTATTCACTTTTTATATGTTATCATTACAACATCACCGTCCAGTTGTGATTAACAGTTTTTTAAACTATCAAATGTCATTGAAATTTAACGCACAAAATAAAGCTTTTGAAGCATCCGTTCATTCGTTCAATGAAGTGTGAGACTCGCAGCACGCTCGTTCATCTGATTGGTGCATGTGCTGTGATCAATGAGGCGACGTCACACACACACAAATGATCAAAAACAAGAGTATTCACAAAGTTCTATGCAGAAGCCAGTGATTAACTTAAACTGTCACAAGCAAATCTCTCTCTCTCTCTCTCTCTCTCTCTCTCTCTCTCTCTCTCTCTCTGTCTCTTTGCATGTCTCTCTCTCTCTCTCTGTCTCTCTCTCTCTGTCTCTCTCTATGTCTCTCTCTCTCTCTCTGTCTCTCTCTCTCTCTCTTCTCTCTCTCTCTCTCTCTCCTCTCTCTCTCTCTCTCTCTCTCTCTCTCTCTCTCTTCTCTCTCTCTCTCTCTCTGTCTAGTTGGGGGTTGGAGATGGAGCTAGCGCTTGCTGGTCGGATGAGCTCCTCCATGGTCAGAGCGATGATGTGGCACAACTCTTTAGCCTGAAACATCAACATATTTAATCAGACGTGAATGTGAATGTTTAAACTCAATTCTGATTCTAAGTGATTTACACTCTGAAGTCCTGCTAAGACTGCTCAGGTGGGAGCCTCGGCCTGCGTGTCATCACCTGCTGCAGCTTGATGCTGACTGTTTTGGCCGGGCGTCCGTAGCGGATGTCGATCGACGGCGTCTTGCCTTGTTTCTTGGGAGGGATCGTGGCCAGGGTCAGAATGTCCACCAGTGGAATCTGAAAGAGTCGCTCCTGCACCGAGAGAAACACAAGGACCATCAGAGTCTGTCTTCATCTGACTCTGGAGTGTCACTGACAGCTGAGACTCAAAGAACGTACAAAGAGAAAACATGTTTTTAAAAGGAGGAAAAGAGATGATCTGGACTGGTTTGGTTTGGACTGTCAGCTCTGATGGACGGGGTACCTGGGTTCTGGGGTGCAGGAAGAGAACTCCGTCCTGGCTGATGCTGAGGAGCAGGGCGAGGGGATGTTGCGCTGGCTGACCTTCTGAACCATGTAGAGGTTGGCTCCAAACTGTGGGGCCGTGGTCAGGATCTCTGCAGAGCACAAGAACACAGTTCACCACGTCTTCCTGGTGATCATACATTCATCTGAGGCTCACACCTCCTGTCAGCTCTCACTGCAGTCACCAGTCTGTGTTACATCTAATTCATCTCCTCTGAGGACTGAGAGAAAATGATTTGACTCCATAATTCTGCCATTTCTAAACGGTCTCTGTCAACTAGTCCTCGGGCCCTGTTGGAGGAGGAGAGCAAGAGGGGGAGGGGGAAGATGAGGAGGAGGAGGATGTGGAGCTTGAACCCACCAGTAAACTTGATCTTGGCATCTTGAGGTCTGAGCTTCTGCAGAGCAGCAATCTGTCCCTGGGTGAAGGAGAGCAGCTCCTCAGCTCTGATGTTGGGTTTCTCCTGGAGAGGGACGTACTCCATCATCTCCGTCCTCAGGGAGAGGAGACACCCAACATGCTCAGACTTACGGTGGTGGGAACAGGATTCAGATCTACTGCTCAAAGCAACAGTTCAGCACTCATGATTGTAGGATGTGTGTGTGTGTGTGTGTGTGTGGGGGGGGGGGGGGGGGGGGTGTAGTGGCGTCTCACTGTGATGGTTGGTGGTTCAGACCACTGGCCACATGCTGCAGCGCTAACAGCTCCGCCAGCTGCTGCTGAGACGACAAACCAGGAGGAAGCTGCAGCTTCCCACTGAGGTAGTCCTCACGCAGCTGCACGCACACACACACACACACACGCAGACACACACACACACACGCAGACACACACACACACACGCACACACACGCACACAGACACACACACACACACGCACACACACACACAGACACACACACACGCACACACACGCACACACACACACGCACACACGCACACAGACACACACGCACACACGCACACAGACACACACACAACACACGCACACACACACACACGCACACACACGCACACAGACACACACACACGCACACACACACAGACACACACACACGCACACACACGCACACAGACACATACACACGCACACACACGCACACACACACAGACACACACACACGCACACACACGCACACAGACACATACACACGCACACACACACACACACACACACACAGACACACACACGCAGACGCCCACACACACACACACCACACAACAGACACACACACATGCAGACGCCCACACACACACACACGCAGACGCCACACACACACACACGCACACAGACACACACACACACACACACACACACACACACACACACAGCCTGTCAGATGAGTGTGACTGAACTGGGATGTAAATGTGACGCTTTGTTTGGTGGATGATTCAGTCCTGAAGCGTTTTGTGCAGAGTGAATTAACCTCTGGTTGTCTCGAGATCATAAATCAGCCACAAACTCCAGATAACGTAAACAGACACACTCTCCCACTTAAAGAGACGCTGCATCATGTTCTTCTCTTCATACGAAAACAATATCATGAAACTCACCTGCTGACCTGCTGGTAGGAGAACTAACCTGCTGGTAGTGGAAGTCTATGTAGAAGTCGCTTCTGAAGCTCAGAGGGTTCCTCCACATGACCCTGCGGGTGGACAGGGACCCGGAGTGGAGGTCCAGGGGGAAGTCCAGCAGATACTCCTCTGGATGCAGCGGACGCACCAGCCCCTCTGACAGACACAGCACAGCAGGTCAGCCTGGGGCTCCACGCCACGAGCCACTCTATCCACACGTGACCGGATCTGAGGGAAACTTCACAGCGAGCTGAATGGATGTATCAAAGGAATGAGCTCATCTCCCTGCTGCTTTGACTCATTCACGATGGAAAACAAGATAAAAACTCTAAATCTGAGGGAAAAGGTTCTCAAAACTAGAGGAATGATCTGCCCAGGCAAGATTTCTTACAATAACACATGAAGTTGTTGATTTAAGAAGTGCGTGTGTTTAAGATAGTATAAACCCAAACACTGAAGAAATTCATTCTTAAAAAATGTTTTTCATCTTGGTAAAAAACCACATCTGCAGTGTGACTGTGATCAGGAGGTCAAAGGAACAGCTGTAAGAACAAGGCAGATGTTTGTGTGGTTAATGTGACTACACCATGATACTTTCCTGCTTTACGACTTACAACTTACGAACGAGGATTTCTTTTTGTTATTAACTAACGTGTAAAATGTCATTTTTGTGCGTAAATAAGTCTAAACACTAGTTATCTGCACTCTGACCACAGCAGAGGTTACCCAGCCAGCCAGTCCTGGTGCTAACCTTTGTTCCTGCTGTAGAAGATGCAGAACTCAGAGCAGTCTTCAAGCTGTGAGAGCCCCATGTCCTTGCAGAGCTCCATCAGAACATCTGACACCACCTGCAGGCCACACACACACACACACGCACAGACACACACATACACACACGCACACACGCACAGACACACACATACACACACAGAGGCAGTGTCAGAAGAGTATGACTTAACTGGGATTTAAAATGTGATGATTTGTTTTATGGACAGTTATTTGACGTGTTGGTAAAACACGAGTTGGTTTTTGTTTTTGTTTTTTCAACTTCAACATTTGAAAAAGAAATAAATGCTACCTCATCCATATTTCTACAGAAGCTGTAAACAACGTATCTACAATTGTCTTCAGGTGGTTTTTGTCCTGGAAGTTAAAATCAGTCGACTCACACTGAAGCTCTGGAGGGTGACGGGCATCTCTCTTCCTCCTGGCAGCTTCATCTGAACCACACGGGAAGTTTTTCCTGCCTGAGGAGAGAAGATCAGGGTGAGGATGGAGGAACACAGGTTCAGGTCCAGCAGAGATCAGGGTGAGGATGGAGGAACACAGGTTCAGGTCCAGCAGAGGTCAGGGTGAGGATGGAGGAACACAGGTTCAGGTCCAGCAGAGGTCAGGGTGAGGATGGAGGAACACAGGTTCAGGTCCAGCAGAGGT
>CM055207.1:559998-574998 GCA_029224185.1 Karalla daura | reverse complement strand
CATGTCCTCTGACCACTGAAAGACTTCTCTGAGTGTAACTGAGGATGAGGAGGGACCGCCTCACCTGAAGAACTTGATGGCGAACTCGGTCATGGTGGAGTTCAGCTGCAGGTCGTAGATGGATTCCTGGGCCAGGCTCGGCGCCGACTCCCTGAACGAGGCGTTCCTGCTGAGCAGCTCCGAGGCCGAGCTGCCGGCCCGCCGCAGGCTCCGCCCCGGAGCCGCCGCCGCCGCCGCCCTGGGCGGAGCCTCGGCGCCGGCCGCCTTCATGCTGCGGCGCCGGTCGTCCCGCCGCAGCAGGTGGGAGCTGTGGTAGTCTGGAGCAGCACATGGCTGAGTGTGGTCCTCCTGGAACAGGCCGGAGCGTCCTCCCAGAGAGCCAAAGCGCCAGCCTGAAGGACACACAACGTCTGCTGCTTCATCAGCAGCTCTGCTCAGGAGACCAGGACCTCTGGGAGCAGTCGAGGCGAGGAGGACGTCAGGCCCACTGGCCTCAGGACTTCACCACCTGACTTTACATGACTTTCTATGACTATTTATATGACTTTACAGACACTAAGTAACTTACATAACTTAACCTGAGTCAACACGGTCTGCCTAATGTGACTGTGCTTCCATCGGCATCAGGAGGTGACCCAGAGCAACACATGACATCACACACATATGACTTCATATGACTTAACAAGACAGATGTGTGATGAGCTCACCTCCGTGCTGACCTCACCTGCCTGAGCTCCGTCCATGGGCAGCAGCTTGATGACGTCTCCTCTGGTGAAGCTGAGCAGACTCTTGTCGTCGGTGAGGAAACTCTTGAGGGCGACCACGTGTCCGGAGTCCTGTGGAGCAGCGAGGAGGTGCCAGGTGACTGAGGAGCAGGTGAGGGAGGGTGAGGGAGGCGGGGCCTGCTGATGACATCACCACTCACCCTGAGCAGCTCCTGCAGGAAGGTGTTCACCATGGCTCTGATCTGAGGAGCTCGGGGCGACTGCAGCAGCAGGTTCTCAGTCTTCAGCTCCAGCTGGAGCCTGTTCACACTCTGCACCTCCACAGACAGCAGCTCCGCAAAGCTGCAACACACCGCAGCTCAAGGTTCATGCATTCACGCATTCACGCATTCATAAATTCATGCATTCATGCATTCATGTGTTCACATATTCACGTTCTCCTAAAGAAACCTTTGTCCATGAAAGGATGGATTGCCAGAGGCCACGGCCTGACCTGTAACTGCGCAGCTGGACCAGGTGTTTGGGGTTGATGCCTGAAGCTTTCACCACCTTCAGGAGACGAATCCCACGATGAGAAATTCCCAGAACCTGAGCATCTCCTCCCTCCACCTGCAGCAGGATCCGAGGAGAAGACATGATTACAAAATTGTCACGTAGGAGCCACACAGAACTGCACACAGATCAGCTCTAAATGGATTTACCCTGCTTTTCTTCTGCTTGGTGCTGTCTGTCAGGGTTCAGTTTTGTCACTACTGTCAGCATTTCCTCTTTTCCTCTACCTCTTGTGAGTTGCTGCGGGGGCTCACTGTATGTTCTGCATATCTAGCAACCGACGGTAAAGCCACTTAACGTGACTTGAGTTTGACAAAACAAAGATGAGGTTAGGTGGGGTTAGGTGGGGCTAGGTGGGGTTAGGTGGGAGTAGGTGGGGTTAGGTGGGGTTTGGCAGGGTTAGGTGAGGTTAGGCAGAGTTAGGTGGGGTTAGGTGGGGTTTGGCAGGGTTAGGTGGGGTTAGGTGGGATTAGGTGGGGTTAGGTGGGGTTTGGCAGGGTTAGGTGGGGTTAGATGAAGTTAGGTGGGGTTAGGCAGAGTTAGGTGGGGTTAAGTGGGGTTAGGCAGGGTTAGGTGGGGTTAGGTGGGGTTAGGTGGGGTTAGGCAGAGTTAGGTGGGGTTAGGTGGGGTTTGGCAGGGTTAGGTGGGGTTAGGTGGGGTTAGGTGGGGTTAGGCAGAGTTAGGTGGGGTTAGGCAGAGTTAGGTGGGGTTAGGTGGGGTTTGGCAGGGTTAGGTGGGGTTAGGTGGGGTTAGGTGGGGTTTGGCAGGGTTAGGTGGGGTTAGGTGGGGTTAGGTGGGGTTAGGTGGGGTTAGGCAGAGTTAGGTGGGGTTAGGTGGGGTTAGGTGGGGTTAGGTGGGGTTAGGTGGGGTTAGGCAGAGTTAGGTGGGGTTAGGTGGGGTTAGGCAGAGTTAGGTGGGGTTAGGTGGGGTTTGGCAGGGTTAGGTGGGGTTAGGTGGGGTTAGGTGGGGTTTGGCAGGGTTAGGTGGGGTTAGGTGGGGTTAGGTGGGGTTAGGCAGAGTTAGGTGGGGTTAGGCAGATTTAGGTGGAGTTAGGTGGGGTTAGGCAGGGTTAGCTGGGGTTAGATGGGTTACCTGGGCTAGCTGGGGTCAGGTGGGGCTACATATCATCTCACCTTGACAGGGAAGAGTCTGGTGAAGTAGTTCTCCCAGTTGTCTCGAGCAGCGATGACGATCCTCTTCTTCATGCTGTCGTTCTGAACAGTGCTGATTGTCGTTCCCACTTTGAAAGTCGCTGTTGCAAAAAAAGCAGAAAAAACATGTTGAAAAGAATGAAATGATCAGTGACAGACAGCTTAAAGAAGTGTGGCGAGGCTGACCCAGCAGGTCCTTCATCTTCCTCCGCTCCTCTCTGCTGATCCTCATGCAGCTGTCAGAGTACGTGTCCCTCATGATCTGGACAAAGTCGCAAACAGAGAAACTAAATATGACGACAACGATCAACTGGAGACACGTTTAGGTCAGTGATGCATCTGAACAGACCTGCTCACACAACAGGTTGAGGATGTAGGGCCGATCAAACATCTCTCTGGGGTAAAACACCTGCACACACACACACACACACACATGCACACGGACACACACACACACACACACACACACACACAAACACAAACACACGGTAGAGGGAACAGTTTGATAGTAACATACGTGATAACACGTGGAGTGAAAGGAAGGACCAGTTCAGGACCAGTTCAGTCTGTGCTACTGTGGTGGGAGAGAAGCTGCTTCATATCTCAACACCTTCTCTGACCTTCACACCTTTCACACATTTCTCACCTCACCTCTTTACGCAGGAACAGTTTCCCCAGCATCCTGGAGTAGGAGAAGTAGACGCCAGCAGAGAATCTGTGCAGCTGGGAGCGAACACGCTCATCGCCTGGCATAAAATCTGCAACTGACACTAAAAAAAGACCAAAAAGTTGAGGAATAGTTGACATGGAACAGGAGGAGGTTGGCGGAGGAACTAATCTAATCTCAATTTATTAATTGGAACGTTTTTCTAGTAATGACTTTATACTGACACCTTAGTATTACTGGTGTCTCATCTTATCTTACCCTATCGCTTTTTATCATCTCATCTCTTTTCATCTTATTTTTGTCTTTCTTTTTATGTCTCCTGTGATGAGTGTGAACAGAGTGAAGACACCCACTGAGGGACGGAGCAGCCATGGGGGGAGGTTCTGGGATGTCCTGCAGGATGGGCTCTGGATGAGGAAAGGGAGGGGGAGGTCCAGGGGGAGGGGGGGGTGGAGCTTTGGCGGAGAGGAGGTCAGCCAGGAAGTCCTGCTTCTCCTTCATGTTGCTTGAGACGGGGTTGGGAGGAACGAAGGGTGGAGGAGGAGGAGGAGGAGCAGCAGGAGCAGGAGCAGGAGCAGGGGCAGGAGCAGGAGCAGGAGCAGGAGGGTTCCACTTTTTGGGCTGCAAGAAAAACATGTTTAGTATCATGATCCGAATCAGATCAGACGAGTGGGCGGAGACTGACCTGCACCGGGCCCTGGTTCTTCAGCTTCTCCAGAGCCTCCTTCTTAGGGTCGGTGACACTCAGGATGAGACGACCTGGAGGTCTGAGATACAGAGGAGACCACTGCAGGACTGTCTGTGGTTCAGTGCTGACTGTCTGTGGCTCTTTAGAGACTGTATCTTTCTCTCTCTAGTCAGTAGCGTGTCAGCAGCGTGTCAGTAGCGTGTCAGCAGCGTGTCAGTAGCGTGTCATCAGCGTGTCAACAGCGTGTCAGCAGTGTGTCAGTAGCGTGTCAGAGTTGTGTCAGCAGCGTGTCAGTAGCGTGGCATTAGCATGTCAGTAACGTGTCAGTGGCGGGTCAGTAGCGTGTCAGTGGCTTGTCAGCAGCGTGTCAGTAGCATGTCAGTAGCGTGTCAGTAGTGTGTCAGTAGCATGTCAGTAGTGTGTCAGCAGTGTGTCAGTAGCTTGTCAGTAGCGTGTCAGCAGTGTCAGTAGCATGTCAGTAGTGTGTCAGTAGCGTGTCAGTAGCGTGTCAGTAGTGTGTCAGTAGCTTGTCAGTAGCGTGTCAGCAGCGTGTCAGTAGCGTGTCAGTAGCGTGTCAGCAGTGTGTCAGTAGCATGTCAGTAGTGTGTCAGTAACGTGTCAGTAGCGTGTCAGTAGCGTGTCAGCAGCGTGTCAGTAGCGTGTCAGTAGCGTGTCAGCAGTGTGTCAGTAGCATGTCAGTAGTGTGTCAGTAACGTGTCAGTAGCGTGTCAGTAGTGTGTCAGTAGCTTGTCAGTAGCGTGTCAGCAGCGTGTCAGTAGCGTGTCAGTAGCGTGTCAGCAGTGTGTCAGTAGCATGTCAGTAGTGTGTCAGTAACGTGTCAGCAGCGTGTCAGCAGCATGTCAGCAGTGTGTCAGTAGCATGTCAGTAGTGTGTCAGTAACGTGTCAGTGGCGGGTCAGTAGCGTGTCAGTAGCGTGTCAGCAGTGTGTCAGTAGCATGTCAGTAGTGTGTCAGTAACGTGTCAGTAGCGTGTCAGTAGTGTGTCAGTAGCTTGTCAGTAGCGTGTCAGCAGCGTGTCAGTAGCGTGTCAGTAGCGTGTCAGCAGTGTGTCAGTAGAATGTCAGTAGTGTGTCAGTAACATGTCAGTAGCGTGTCAGTAACGTGTCAGCAGCGTGTCAGCGGCGTGTCAGCAGCGTGTCAGCAGCGTGTCAGTGGCTTGTCAGTAGCATGTCAGCAGCGTGTCAGTAGCGTGTCAGTAGTGTGTCAGTAGCATGTCAGCAGTGTGTCAGTAGCGTGTCAGTAGTGTGTCAGTAGCGTGTCAGTGGCTTGTCAGTGGCTTGTCAGTAGCGTGTCAGTAGCGTGTCAGTAGTGTGTCAGTAGCGTGTCAGTAGCGTGTCAGTAGCGTGTGGGGTGGCTCACTGACCGGACTGACTCGAAGGGTTTTGGCTCTGGCTGAGGGCGGCTGTTGAACTGCTTGATGATCTCTCTGATCCTGGACGTGGGTTCAGGCTGAGGGCTGAGAGGAGTCGGGGTGGGGGTGTTCAATGTGACTAGGGGGGGGGGCGCAGGGGTACTGGGGGTTCGCTTCACTGTGGGACACACACACACACACACACACACACACACACACACACACACACACACACACACACCCTCAGTCCAGGCTCCATCCCTCCCTCTCTGGCTACAGGCTCTGCACTTACCCTCTGGTTTAGGGGCTGTGGGGGGCCGGGCCTCAGCCTGGGGGGGGCTGGGAGCTCGCTGGGGGGGGGTGGCAGCCTTCGCTTTGTAGCCTTTGGATTTACCTGGAGCACAGAGTAAAGAGGATGATTCACACTGTTCTCTGTCCAGAAAGATCAAAACCTCCGCTTTGAATCATCAAACGTCATTCTACATGAGCCTCAAACTGACTGGACTGAGTATGTATGTGTGTGTGTGATCACATCACTGTGTTATTGAATCAAAAAGCTGTTCTGTGGTTTATAAAATGATACAAAAATTGTGAACTACTAACTACTGTTAACTACTAACTAAATCCTATTTCACAAACACCAGAGTCGGTTGTGGGAAGTTTTCTACCCCAGAGACTAAAGAAAGTAGAAAATATTCACATGTAAGAAGCTGAGATCAAAGGATTCTGACTTCATTTCTTGAAACCTTATCAAAGTGTCTTTTATATGCTTGTATCAATTCACTGATTATCAAAATAGTTGTAAAATAGTCTTTTAATAGCCGATGAATTGATTAGTTGTTGCAGCTCTAATACAGAGACGTAAATATGGTCTTTATGTTTATCATGGTTTTTCGCCTTTGATTTCTCTCTCCTATTGAATGAATCTGTCTATACTATATCTATAATATATCTGTAGTGTCTAATTGAATCTGTCTGTCTGTAGTTCTCCAGGACCAGGAGAGTTCCTGTCCGTTGTTGTCTAGCTGTGTCTGGGTTGTGCTGACCAATCTTCTGGAAATACTCCTTCTTCTCACTGAATGAATGCAGGTCTCTGGGGTCTGGAACTTCCACCTCGCGCTCCGGCTGCAGAGGAAACAGAGACTCCCACTCAGTTCTTTAAGGACTCCATCAGATCTAGAGAGAAGCTGCAGGAGCAGCCCAACCTCAGGCTGGTGCCTCCTGGAGCTGGAGCTTCGTTTGGGAGCAGATGATCTGGATCGAGCAGGAGGAGGCGAAACGGACCGAGGAGAAGGAGAACGAGAAGGAGAACGTCCTCTGGATCGACGCTCTGACCAACGTCTGTGCTGCTCCTTCTGCTTCTGGCTCTCCTTCTCCGTCTGCTGCTGAGCCATGTTCATGGCCTGAGAGGTCATCTGCTGAGCCTGAGGAGGAGGAGGAGGAGCAGGAGGAGAGGCGTTATCCTGATGATCCAGACTTGGACTCTACATATCTCTATGTGTTTGATGTGAGGACTGAGCCTCAGAGAGAGGAGCCACATGTGAGGAGCATGTAACGTAACATGACTCCAGGCTTCAGTCGTCCTCTGCTCTGCAGCAGGAAGAAAGAGAGATGATTCTAGAAGAGCCTGGAGCTCAGAGCGGCCTCTGTCCTACCATGAGCAGCGCCTGCTGCTGGATGAAGGCCTGCTGCGTGGCTGCCACCTGCAGAGGGTCAGCCATGGCCGGGGCAGCCATGGGGACCTGAGGCATCATCATAGCTGCACAGATCATCACAACAGACAACAAAGCAGATCAGACAGAGGAACCCAGAGGAACCCTGAGGAACACATAGCTCAGCCTGACAGCTGGTCTGATGAGCTCTGTCTGTCAGTCTTAGAAACACAGAAGAACTTATTATTCATTCGTTCATCGTAACTTCCACCACATGAGAATGACTTTGAAAAGACACGATGGTTAGATGGGCTGAGAGTCAGCAGAGGAGAGGTAGACCAAAATCTCAGTTTAGACCAAAGAATGAATGTGGAGGGTTACTGGGCATGGTGGGCATGGTGGGCATGGTGGGCATGGTGGGCATGGTGGGCATCATGGGCATGGCTGCTCCTGAGCAGAGGGAGACACACAGACGCAGGCTGAGACCTGGTCTCAGTTCACAGCCTTCTAACCAGATGCAGAAGAACAGAAAGCAGACTCACCCATGGGATACGTTGGCACCGTCATTGGAATACCTGGAAATGATAGGGATGTCAACAAACAATTCAACAAACAACAAACAAACACACTTCTACAAGCTGAGACTGAAACTTCCGTCATATGAAAACCACTGATACTGATACTGAATGTTAAAGGTTGAATATGTAGAATTTCTACTAAAACCTGTTTCTGAAACATCCACAGGCTGTTTGGAGGGGCGCGAAGTAAAAGTATCACCGAAAAACATATTTAGTCGGACTAAAATTAATTAGTTTCTGACGGGTTCTTTGACGGTTCTTTGACGGTTCTTTTGACGGGACTTCCTGTTTCTCTCCACTCGTCACTTCTCTGTTTTGCTTATCGTCCTCCTGGTCGAGTTCAGGCCTTTGATAATCAGTCAATGGACTGATCACCTGTGGAGCCTCATCAGTTGTAAACAAGAGTTTTTGGTTTGCAGGACACGTTTGTGTCAGGGGACAAGAGCCAGCAGCATCCTGAACAAATTCTACATGTTCAACGTTTAATGATAATACGATACGATATGAAATGACAGGACTACAACACAACGTTTTCAGCAGGACTGTTTAAATGATGTTTAAATCAGCTCCACTGACTACTTTCATGAGACTCTGTCTCCTTCTGTTGTTGTTTCCTCAGCTCAAAACATGACCAGGTCCAGAGCCAGCAGACACGAAGGTCTGTTTGGTCTGGAGCATCCAGCGCATCCAGCACGTCTCAGGAGGCACTCATACCAGCTCCGTACATGGGTCCAATCCCTCCTCCTCCTCTCATCCTACGGTTCAGCATGGCCACCCTCTCCATGTCCTGATCACACACACACACACACACACACACACACACACACACACACACACACACACACACACACACACACACACACACACACACAGCTCAGTTACAGGGGGAAACAGTGACTTCACACTCAGTAATGGGATGCGCCGGCTGCTCAGTGTCCTCAGGGACAGAGCAGAGCATTGACACTCCTCTCAGTATACGTATAAAGAGTGTGTGTATGTGTGTGTGTGTGTGAGTGTGTGTGGGGGGGCGTGGGGGGTGTACCGGGGGTCCCTGGTCCAGCACCGGGTCAAACAAGTCGTCCACATACGAGTCGATCTGTCGCCCTCGACCTGGAGAACAGAGAGACGTCATCCTGGAGCTCTGTGATCCGCTCACTGGGAACACTGGGAACACTGGGAACACTCAGAGAAAGTGAACCAGTGAACCTGAGCTGTGAGTGTCAGACCCACTGGTCTGAGCCGAGCTCTGAACTATCAGACTGTTTCAGCGTCTCAGGGTTTCCTCACAGGTTTCCTCATGAACTCCAGTCTAATCATGTCATGTTGCTCTGTTGTTCCTTATTCCTCTTCTTCTATCGTCAGTCTCCATTATTCAGTCTATGCTACTAGACTTTATTAGACTATATCATTTATAGTTTCGATCACAGTCAGAGGATTTTTGACTGTAGAGCAGCCACAACACAGGCAGTCTGTACCGTCCTGGGGGTAGTCCCGGCCCCACCCCCGGCCTGCGTGCCCCGGGGGTCCGGGCGCCTGCATGGACGGAGCTGGAGGGATGAAGTCGTCCAGGTCTGTGGTCATCAACCTGTGGACAGAGACAGAGACAGTCACTGAGTGGGACAGTCCTAGATGTCCTGGGGGGGGGGGGGGGGGGGGGGGGGGGTTGCTGCGCCCACCTGTCGCCCTGGCTGCTGAACAGGAAGTCAGACGGCGTGGAGGACGGCGCCGCCTCGGCCTCGGCCCCGGCCAGAAGGTCCATGACAAAGTCTGAACCGGCCAAGTCAGACCAGCCTTCATCAGAGAGCAGAGACAGAGACCAGCCCTGCCCGGCCTCAGGGACGCCCCTGGAGCACAGACCAGCTCAGAGTTTATCCTATTATCCTGTTTGTAGCTGTGGGAAGATCACAGCTACAGCTATCGCTCTGTTCCTGCTCAGATCTGTCTCCTTTCATGCTGATCTGGCAACCACTGGCTGCACTCTGATTGGCTGTCTCTGCTGCCACTCACAGTAATGATCAGCTGACTTTATGTGACCATACTCGACTAAAAGTGACTTTACCTGACTTTCCATGACTATTAGTGACTAATTTTGACCTTATGCACCTTTACGTGACTTCACATTATTATATTTGACTTTACAAGACTCAGATTGATCAGACTGATTGGCTCAGCTGCCATTCACATGAACCATGACATGACTTGACATGGCTAAACATGAGCAGACCTGACTTAACTTGGCTTCTCTTGACTAGAGGGGCCCCAGGTGACGGTCTGTGACTGGAGCTGAGCTGAGGGACCTGAAGGACCTGACTGGAGCTGAGCTGAGGGACCTGAAGGACCTGACTGGAGCTGAGCTGAGGGACCTGAAGGACCTGACTGGAGCTGAGCTGAGGGACCTGAAGGACCTGACTGGAGCTGAGCTGAGGGACCTGAAAGACCTGACTGGAGCTGAGCTGAGGGACCTGAAGGACCTGACTGGAGCTGAGCTGAGGGACCTGACTGGAGCTGAGCTGAGGGACCTGAAGGACCTGACTGGAGCTGAGCTGAGGGACCTGAAGGACCTGACTGGAGCTGAGCTGAGGGACCTGAAGGACCTGACTGGAGCTGAGCTGAGGGACCTGAAGGACCTGACTGGAGCTGAGCTGAGGGACCTGAAGGACCTGACTGGAGCTGAGCTGAGGGACCTGAAGGACCTGACTGGAGCTGAGCTGAGGGACCTGAAGGACCTGACTGGAGCTGTGGGTGTGGGACAGACCTGAAGTGCAGCAGCCAGGATGCCAGCTGCTCCCCTGTGGTCCAGGACTCCACCTCTGTGGTCAGCTTCTCATCTGAGGGAGCAGACAGGAACCATCAGAGCAGAGCTGAGAGCAGACTCATCCTCACTCACTGTACAACACAGTCAGCGAGAACACTGTGATTTATGACAGCGCAGACCAGTAGCTCTGACTGGTAACTACCACTACCTACCGGCTGCCCTCAGCACATCAGAATCACTGGCCGACCTTTACAGCCTACGTTGTAATGTCTGATCCACAAAACCGTATTCATTTATTCCCGATAGTTGACATGTCATGTAGTTTAGTTTATTGTTGATATTTGTGTCATGTTAGCAGACAAACATTGGTTCTGGATGTTCTGGTGGTGCAGCAGAGGTTTGGAGCTGTCTTGACTGGTTCTTAACTGGTTCTTAAAAGGGTCTCTTCCTTTAGTAATACTGGTCTTCACCCTCAACATGTAACATGCCTCTCTCTCTCTCTCTCTCTCTCTCTCTCTCTCTCTCTCTCTCTGCCCCCTCCTCCCCACCCCCACCGTTGAAGGTGTGGACGTCCAGCACCATGGCTCCCTTCCTCTGATTGGCCGTCCACTCCAGCTGAGTGGGCGGGAACAGACGGGCGGCCGGAGCTGGAAGCTGCATGGACGTCAGCAGCTTGTGTTGGAGCAGGGAGCGGAACTCAGCCGGACTCTGGTCGGACACGTACCTGAGACAGAGACAGGTCAGAGGTCATAGACAGGTCAGGGGTCATAGACAGGTCAGGGGTCATAGACAGGTCAGGGGTCAGAGGACCAGGACCAGGACCAGGACCAGACCTAGACCTGGACCAGGACAGTGGGAGACCTACTTGAGCAGGGGTTTGTGCAGGCTGGAGGAGGGCGTGAAGCCGCTGAGGCAGCAGACCAGGAGCAGCCATCCTCTCAGGCTGAGCTGCTCCTGCTGGAGGCCCCAGGTGTGGTACACCAGCTGGACCAGGACCTCGTCCCTCAGGGCCAAGATGCTCTGAGCCTTCTCCACCACGTAGTTCCCCAGCTGCTGCTCCTGCCAGCTGCTCAGGTCCGACCCAGTGAAGCGCAGGATCTGAGGAGGACAGGGAGGTGAAGACAGCAGGAGACAGCAGGAGACAGTTTTAGACCGCTGGAGGCAGCACGAGACAGCAGGAGACAGCAGGAGGACAGAGTGTGACTGTCCACTCACCAGCTTGAAGATGTCTAGGGCTGTTCTGACATCTTCAGGGTCCAGAGAGGTGAGGGGAGTCTGGAGGGGGACACCCTGAGGCTGGGTCCACGTGTCCTGGGGGAGGAGGGGGAGGAGCCATCCAGAGGCAAAGACACAAGGACACACTCAGAACACAGTCTGTGATGTCTGTGCTGTGTGTGTGTTTCAGAGTGTGTGTGTGTGTGTATGTGTTTCAGTGTGTGTGTTTCAGAGTGTGTGTGTGTGTGTGTGTGTGTGTGTGTGTGTGTGTGTGTACCCTGAGCACAGCCTGGGCGTAGCCAGAGAAGGGCTGCCGGTCGATGTCTGCAGGTAGAGTCAGTCTGTGCTGCGCCTTCACCTGAGGAGGAGCCACCTCCGTCACCCCGGACACATGCTGCCGCCCTGCTGGACACACCGAGAACTGCAGTCACACCCGAGACACACATACACACACACACACACTGAAACACACACATGCACACACTCTTAAACACACACACACAGTGTGCAGCAGTGACCTGCAGCGCTGCGTAGTCTGGCCGACAGCTCAGCAGGGATCTCCAGACGGCCCACGTCCTGCAACACACAGCAGCAGACTCAGGATCCAGCCTCTGTCCTCTGACCTGTCCTCTGTCCTGTCCTCTGACCTCTGACCTGTCCTCTGTCCTCCGACCTGTCCTCTGACCTGTCCTCTGACCTCTAACCTGTCCTCTGTCCTCCGACCTGTCCTCTGACCTGTCCTCTGACCTCTGACCTGTCCTCTGTCCTCCGACCTGTCCTCTGACCTGTCCTCTGATCCTCTGACCTGTCCTGTGATCCTCTGACTAGACTGTCCTGGTCCAGGCTGTCCTGGTCCAGATGTCCTAGTCCAGACTGTCCTGGTCCAGACTGTCCTGGTCCAGACTGTCCTGGACCAAACCGTCCTGGACCAAACCGTGCTGGTCCAGATGTCCTGGTCCAGGCTGTCCTGGTCCAGGCTGCAGCTGGAATCACTCACCATGCCTGGAGAAACAGACTTTGTCCTGGTCACTGCTTCGACTTTCCTTTTCTCCTGGAATTCCTGGAATAGACACAAGGACACAGTCAAACCAGAACGATACGACGAACTTCATCTATTCCACACTTTTCTTGTTATAAAATAAAACTTGAAGCGCAGTGTTGAGAGGACTCTCTCCTCTCGTCCCCAGGCACACCTGCTCCTGCTCCTCAGGTGAGTCTGTGTGTTTGTCTGACCTATTCTGAGCCGCCGGCCGTTAAATAGGCCTCAGGCTCCTCCCACTGTGAGACCGGGTCCAAGAGTCCAGAGAGCTGCAGCTCCTCCTGTCTGTCTGTCTGTCTGTCTGTCTGTCTGTCTGTCTGTCTATGTATCTATCTATCTATCTATCTATCTATCTATCTATCTATCTATCTATCTATCTGTCTATCTATCTATCTATCTATCTATCTATCTATCTATCTATCTATCTATCTATCTATCTATCTATCTATCTATCTATCTATCTATCTATCTATCTATCTATCAGCGGTTAATCGTCTCACACAAACTTTAGTTGCTAAGTGCCTTGAAACACAACAGTCGATCTGTCTGGTTTTTGGATTTTTTTTTTCTTGTTTTTCTCTTTCAGAAATCAGAACATCGGCTTCAGTCGAGGAAACAAACATCAAAACCTCTCCATACAGTAGTTTACATTTTCCATGTTAGTCATTACTTCTCTATACATTCAAGTACAGACGAGATGAGAAGACTGAGCTGAACCACAGCTTCATGTTGCTCTGAGTGTGTGAGCGTGTGTGTGTGTGTATGTGTGTGTGTGTGTGTGTGTGTGTTCAGCTCAGGTTAAACACAGGTGTGAACACACATTTACACAGTAAATATTCTTCTTCTATTGCAACCTCGCCTCAGTCACAGTAATCAGATTACTCGCTCCAACAGTGAGACCAAACCAAACCAAACAAGACAGACACACAAACACACACGTCAGCTTCCCACAGCTGGACCCGTGTGTGTGTGTGTGTGTGTGTGTTTACATCATGTTTACACCTGGGCCCAGCCCGAGATAAGACGCTATCACCAGCACTGATTAAGATAAACCACAGAAATAAAAGCAATAGAACAGCCCACAGCCCGAGCAGAGCAAAGATTCCTCGATAAGTCAGCACAAACCCCTCGTTGTGTATCTGATCTGAGGCGAGTCCACAAACCCAGAGGAACCAGACCAGAACCTTCCTCTAGATCCACCACGAAACAGAGATAACCAAGAGATAATCTATTCTATTCTATCCCATTCTATTCTATTCCATTGCGTTCTATTCTATCCTGTTTGTTGCAGAACACAGAATGTTTCTGTGAAACATAAAGAACAAAGAAGCAGAGAGAGAAGAAACCTCCTGGTCCCTCAGAGTCCGGTCCCTCAGAGTCCGGTCCCTAGCAGTCCGGTCCCTCAGAGTCCGGTCCCTCAGAGTCCGGTCCCTAGCAGTCCGGTCCCTCAGAGTCCGGTCCCTAGCAGTCCGGTCCCTCAGAGTCCGGTCCCTAGCAGTCCGGTCCCTAGCAGTCCGGTCCCTCAGAGTCCGGTCCCCAACAGTCCGGTCCCTCAGAGTCGGAGCGTCAGATGAAGAGTTTACCTGGGAATGTTCTGGAACGAGGCTCCTCACCTGGAGATGAGCAGAGAGCAGCAGCTCCTCTCACAGCTTCTCAGCCGGAAGAAGAGAGGACGAGATGGAGCCGCCTCACATTTCACTCCCAGGTCGAAGTCCAACCCAGGGCGTGTGTGTGTGTGTGTGTGATCATGTGCCCAGGTGACATTATTAATGCAGGAAAAGATCAGCAGTTAGACTCCAGGCACACAGTTTTTTCTAGAGGCTCTAACTCTAGTTCAGACAAAGCTTTTGTCTTGAGAAGACGCAATATTTATTATTTATTTTTCATTAATCAATTGTTTTCCAGAGGGTTTCTACATTTTTCCACAAACACAGTTGACATCGGCCTGCCGGCCATTGAGAGGTTATTGAGATGATATGTAACTAGTCAACAGTCAACTAGTCAACAGTCAACTAGTCAACAGTCAACTAGTCATCAGGCTGTCAGACTGTCTCCATGTCCCTGTCCCTGTGAACCAAAGCCTGCAGCTGCTTGGTCTCCTCAGAGGTTCTAGAGAGGAGGATGGTTAGGGCTGGTCCATGAATCAGCCTCAGCTTCAGAGAAGCCTGGAGCTGAACCCTGACCTCTGACCTCTGACCCCAGGCTGTCGCTATCTCTGAGGGCGTGGACAGCTTCCTGCTCCGCTCCTAGGACAGCTGAGACATTTACTGCTCAATAAACCAGGAGGACACACCCAGGGGGTGCGGTGTGTGTGAGTGTGTGTGTGTGTGTATGGGTGTGTGTATGTGTATATGTGTGTGTACCTGAGTATCTGTGTGTGTGTGTGTGTATGTGCATGTGTATGCGTGTGTGTGTATGTGTGTGTAAGTGTGTGTGTGTATACCTTCCTCCAGTGGCGTCTCTTGATGGTGTTCCTCGTTATCATCATCACTGCCCAGAACTGAGTGAAGGACTGCCTCAGACGCTTGTAGTACTTCCTGTAGTAAGACAGGGGCCACACACACACACACACACACACACACACACAGTTGCTAGTGAAAGTTCTGT
>CM055207.1:529998-554998 GCA_029224185.1 Karalla daura | reverse complement strand
GACGTGGTAGTTCCTCTCCTCACTGGCCTGCACCCAGAGCAAGGAACATCTGGATCTGACCTGTCTGACAGCTGGATCTGACCTGTCTGACAGCTGGATCTGACCTGTCTGACAGCTGAACTCACCTGGAACACCACCCTGGACTTCTCCAGCAGATACTTGGAGAGAGATGTCCCTACAACCACACCTCTGTGGAGCAGAGGGTGGAGAAGAAGAAGTCACTGCTGGAGGTTGGAGGTTGAACATTGAAGGTTGGAGGTTGAAGGTTAAAGGTTGGAGGTTGGATGTCAAAGATTGGAGGTTGGACATTGAAAGGTGGAGGTTGGAAGTTGAAGGATGGAGGCTGAAGGTCTGAGGTTGGAGGCTGGAGGTTAGACATTGAAGGTTGGAGGTTCAGGTTTGGAGGTTCACTCACTGCAGGATGTGGACATGCAGGTACTTCCCAAAGCGGCTGGAGTTGTTGTTCAGGATGGTCTTGGCGTTCCCAAAGCTCTCCAAGATGGGGAAGACCTCCATGGGCTGCAGAGGAGGAGGAGGAAGAGGAAGGACTGAAATGTTGAAGTCTGCGATGTTTCTATCAGATGAAGCTCCTCATCGGTTCCTCTGAGCTTCACCTGTCTGAGAGCATCGCTCTGGCCCTGGTACATGGAGCTGAGGTAGTGGACGATCAGCTTGGTGGCTTCAGTCTTTCCTGATCCACTCTGACCGCTGCACACACACACACATACACACACACACACACACACACACACACACACACACACACACACACACACACACACCTCAACCATCACATGGTGCTGATGGTGCACAGATGAACCCAACGACAGATTTTAACCATCCTGGAAATTGTTACTGAAGACACAGAAGAAGAAGCTGAGGTTCTACGTTGTTGAGCTTTTATTGATGAAGGAGGCGAGATAAGGATGAAGATGACGATGAAGAAGATGATGATGATGATGATTTCTTCTCCAAACTTTAGAAGTGAGGTGGAGCTGGCTTAGACTCTAGCTAAACATCAGATACCAAACATGGTGGCTGTGGAGAAGGAGGAGCCCCAGTGAGTACCTGATGATGATGACCTGCTCCTGGGTGGAGGTCTGGGACCGGCAGAAGGCGGCGTCCGCCACGGCGTACACGTGTCTGAGGAGAAGCACAACAGTCAGCGGAGGCGTGGAGGAGCACAGCCCGGACCTGCAGCAGGAGCTGAGCTCACGGCGGGTTCCTCTGCTGCTCTTTGCCCTGGTATCTGAGCCGCAGCTCCTCCGAGTAGATGCTGAGCGGCTTGAAGGGGTTGACGGACAGCAGCATGTTCCCCACGTAGGTCTGACGGCCAGAAGAACAGAGGGTCCATCATCTCTCTGATGCATTTTGAGGTTTGTTTACTTGTTTTTCACACTGCGTGTGATTATAATCCTATTACAATCCTATGCAATCATCTGGATTATAATCCTATAATCCAAAAAATTTTACACATCTAAACCTAAAATGGGTTTCCTTATTTCTTTGTCATTACTTGTTACTTCAACTAGTTTTATCAACCCTCTCACTCTTCTGATGTCTCTTCTGGTCGACCGCCTGATTCTAAAAACATTTACTTGATTTGTAACTGTTCTATCTTCCTCATCTATGTCAAGCAAAGTTGTTTTTTATTTCATTCAGAGAACCAGGTTCTCTGATGATTACGCTTATTATTAGACCCTGAACGTGAAGTGTCAGGATATTATGGTTCACCACTGCTTGTGCTTGGTGTTGAGGCAGTAGCTGAACACCATCCAACCCCAACCCCAACCCCAACCCCAACCCCAACCCCAACCCCCGACCCTAACCCCAACCCCAACCCCCGACCCTAACCCCAACCCCAACCCCAACCCCAACCCCAACCCCCAACCCTAACCCTAACCCTAACCCCAACCCCAACCCCAACCCCCGACCCTAACCCCAACCCCAACCCCCAACCCTAACCCTAACCCCAACCCCAACCCCAACCCCAACCCCCGACCCTAACCCCAACCCCAACCCCAACCCCAACCCCCAACCCTAACCCTAACCCTAACCCCAACCCCAACCCCAACCCCCGACCCTAACCCCAACCCCAACCCCCAACCCTAACCCTAACCCCAACCCCAACCCCAACCCCCAACCCCAACCCCAACCCTAACCCCAACCCCAACCCTAACCCCAACCCCAACCCCAACCCCAACCCCAACCCCAACCCCAACCCTAACCCCAACCCCCGACCCTAACCCCAACCCCAACCCCCGACCCTAACCCTAACCCCAACCCCAACCCCAACCCCCAACCCTAACCCCAACCCCAACCCCGACCCCAACCCCAACCCCCGACCCTAACCCCAACCCCAACCCCAACCCCAACCCCAACCCCAACCCCAACCCCAACCCCCGACCCTAACCCCAACCCCAACCCCAAACCCAACCCCCACACCGACCCCGACCCCGACCCCGACCCCGACCACGACCACGACCCCGACCCCGACCCCGACCCCGACCCCGACCACGACCCCGACCCCGACCCCGGCCCCGGCCCCGGCCCCGGCCCCGGCCCCAACCCTAACCAAATCATTTAACTTCCAAAAGATAAAAGTCCAGAAATGAGAAGTGAAACTTACGTAAATGCAGTCACGCTGGAATCTCTTCTTCAGGTTGAGGAGCACGGCGCTCTCACACACCTCTCTGAGACGAGCACACAACAAAGTTCAGACGTGAGCAGGTCGTCAGTGTGAACTGCTCGTTATCGTCCCACGGTTTCACTTTACACAGGAACTGAATAGAGCACGATTCTACAATTCTGAGATTTGCACTGTCCTAAACCTTACATAATGAGCCCAAAGTGATGGACGAAACACAACAATGGGGGTGTGTGTGTGTGTGTGTGTGTGTGTTTGTGTGCTTGTGTGTGTGTGTGCTCACTCCAGCTGGGACAGGTCTTCCACCTCGTCGACCTCTAGGGGTCGTTTGCTTCCGGGCGTCACAACCTGAAAACCAACACGAAGACATAAAAACACACGAGTCAAGCAGAAAGTGACAGATCTGAACCTCAGTAAACTCTTCACCTTCTCTCCACAGATGTTCTCCAGCCTGGAGAACACACACTTCATCTCGTTAACAGTGGAGGAACCTGTGGAGGAACCTGTGGAGGAACCTGTGGAGGAACCTGTGGAGGAACCAGTGTGTTGGTGGAGCTGGGCTCCTCTCTGTCGCTGCAGCCTGACAGCTGATATTGTGGCCGGGCGGCCCGCGCTGTCGGCTCTATTGTATCTGACCAGGAAATAAATAAACCAGCAGCGTTCTTCAGGCCCATTGTGCTGCTGGAGCAGCAGCCTGAGGGGCAGACGCTCCATGTTTCTGCTTCTGAAGAACGTTTGTGACTCCCTCAGCTTAACAGAAACGTCCGTCCAACTTCGGCCAGTTTTAGTTAGCAAGCTAGTTAGTTAGCAGGCTAACTAAACAACCAAATAAAGTTGAATTTGTCAGCTTGTTTTAGTTTGGTTTGATTAAGTTTAGTTTCTTTCAGACAAGCAAGCTAGCTAGCAAGCAAACTGGTAGCAAGCTAGCATTGAGTTATTGTTGCAGATGTTGTGAATGTGATTGTTATGAGTAACGTCTCTGAACCACAGTGTTTTCTGTTGAAGTCAATGCCGCGTCATGTTTTTTATTTAGAATTTGTCCTCCAAATTTTTACCACGATAAACAAAAGTTAAATAAACAGAAAAGTTCTTTCATTCCAGAGCAGTGAAACTAGCTCGCTAGCAAGTTAAGTTAGCGGGCGTGCTAACGACACCAGTCCTCAGAGATCCAGTGATTCAGCCTCAGCCCTGTGACGCCTTACAACGTTTCCTTCTCACGTCTCCAGCTCAGAAGACCTGACACACTGAGGCTCAGAATCACAACCATCATATCAGAGGACTGAAGTTGTTCAGCATCAGGTCTCAACCTGAAGGAGAGTTTCTACGTTCAGTATTAGAAACATTAAGGTTCACACAGATGTTTAAGATGTTTTTCTGCATTCCACAGAGTGTAGGCTGAGGTTAGCAGACAGGACAGAAACCTAGAAACATAACATAGAGGATAACATAGATGATGTCTATCACGTGGTCACCACCTGTGTGCTGAGGAGCCGACTCTCCAGCATCTCCTGCGTCGGGTCCTCGGACTCCCAGGGGCCCCGGCCGTTGTGGGCAGGGACGGTCCTGGCCTGGCCCTCGTCATCGTACACGGTCCATTTGGTCAACTTCTCCACCGTCTGGTGGGGCAGCAGGTTCTCAGCACGCAGCCAGTCCTGGAACACACACACACACACACACACACACACACACACACACACACACACACACACACACACACACACACACACACACAGGTGATTGCATGGGATGACTGACAGGACTCTTGAGTGTGGTGTTTGATCAAAACACATCACACATATCCTGGCACATCCCCAGTTCAGTGTGTGCTCTGGAACCTTCCAGACTGTTGATGTTTTTTGTTTTTTTTCAGTTGCGTCTGCAGATGTTTCTGAAAGAGCACAAATGGACCTTGGACCTGGAGGCAAGTGCTGAACCTCCAAATAGTGGGCCTTGGTTTCTGTGTGTCTTGGTCCCTGTCAGTGCTCATTTTGGACAGTAGCGCCTCACATGGACAGTTGCTGTAACTGCACCACACTGTCCAGGAGCGTGGAGCTCCTTCTAAAGTAACTTGTGCAAAGCTCCAGGACGTAACCAGGGTGTGAACAAAGGATCGCCCAGGGCTGTTCTGTGTGAAAGCACCCTGAGATATTTCCTGCTACAACACCCCAGACTGAGATGAGTTCCTCACCATCAGCTTCTGTGGAGCTGGATGACTGGCCGACCATCTAGATCAGGTGTGTTGGATGAGGAAACATCTAAAACAGGCAGGAGATAAGAGACTCCTGTATCTGGTATAAATGAGGACAAACAGAACAGAATGACACTGACCTGAGGGTCTCCACTCATGCGGGGGTTCCCGGCCCAGTGCACTTGGTGGAGGGGGGTGGGAAACCGCCCGCCCTCCCCCAGGAGCTGTGCCACCTCCCTGTCTGCCTCCTCCTCGTACAGGGAGCGGAGTGCGGCCTCTACGTGAGGTTGCGTAGATGAGTGATGAACTCCATCCTCCTTCTCTGGGTCTGGACCTGAGGCCTGAGGGGCTCCTGACAGAGACAGCCTGGTCAGGTTGATCTGGCACGGGTCCAGTCTCCTCCTGGAGGCCTGCAGGATGCTGACTCCATCCTGCAGGTCTTGTTCAGGTCTTCTGTTCTGGTCTTCAGCGCTGGACGATCCGTCGTTGGGACGGCTGGATGTCCCGCTCCTCTCTGTCACGTCTGCTGCTGGTGTTGGAGCTCCAGCTAACGGCTGCTTGAAGGACCTGAGGAGGCTGAGGTCTGGTTTGACTGGGAGGACGAGCCGGGCTCCTGGTTTTGGAGGTCTGGGTCCAGGTGTGTTTGCTTCTCCAGTGGAACTGGATGGAGACATGGTTCCAGGAGCCACCTGCGTCTCCTCCGCTGTTTTGGCTTTTCCCAGTTTGTTCATCCTGGGGAGGACGACGGCATATTTGGCCTCTACCTCCTTCTCCTCACCATCTCCTCCAGCTTTCAGGACCTTCTCCTTGGCCTCCTTGGCCTCAGAGCATCTCTGGCTCTTCTTCCTGGCCAGACTGGTCTTGCTGGCGACCCTCATGGCCATCCTGTGTCTCAGGATGTTTCCCTTCGATTTCTTGGAGCTCTGCTTCTGTGTGATAGCTCGGACAGAGAGCCAGCGCGACACGCCGATGGCTTTAGTCCAGGCAGAGAGTTTCTTCCTCAGGTTGAATCCTCGTGGCATGTTCTTCTGGAGCCACCCGGAGACCCTACGCAGCGTGGTCACTCCCTTCCGGCGAGCGATCAGTCGCTGCTTGGGTTTACTGGACTCACCCTGGAGCTCCACACCCTTGGCTGGTTCCTCACTTGGTTCCTCGGCTGGTTCCTCACTTGGGTGCTCAGCTGGTTCCTTGGGTGGTTTCGAGGATGTTTTGCTTGCTTTGTGTCTGAGAGAAGCCATCTTGACCTTTCCCAGGAGCGAGCTCTTTGGCTGCCCTTTGGCCCCGCCCCCTCCGGCCTCCTGCTGCTCCTCAGGCTCCAGGATAGTCTTCAGGTCTTTACCTTTGGCCTTGAGTAGCATCATGCGGTTTTGTCCTTTCATGGCTTTGGTTAGAGTTGGTTCCTCCTCCTCCTCTTCCTCAGGAGCAGGATCTGCTGCATCACTCTCCAGAGGAGTGCCTCTGTCGGGATCATCGGCATTGTTCTTCCTACCTTTGAACAGAGGGACACCTTTAGTCTCCTTAGCCGCAGGTTTATCTTTTTTCTGCAGCTTCTTGTTCTTCTTCTTCTCTTCCTTTGCTTTCTGTTTGGCTTCCTTCTCCAGCTGCTGCCTCTCGGCTTTCAGCCTCTGCTTCTCAGCCTTCTCCGCCTGCTTCTCAGCTTTTGTCTTTTTGAACATGTTGTATTTCGACCTCGTGGGATGAGGAGATTGTGGACGCCTTCTGTCTGTCGGCCGCTCTGTGTTTACCTGCTCGTCTTCATCTCTGAGCACGGTCTTAGATGTTTCCTCCTTCTTTGCCTCTTCCTCACTCCATGGTCTATCTTCCTCTGGCAGCTCTTTGTCTGAGGACTCATTGGCTGATGGTTCAGGAACTCTCTCTGCTTCCTCCTCCTCCTCCTCCTCCTCCTCTCTGCCCGGTGTCTCAGCTACTTCTTCATCACTGCCTCGCTCCTTCTCTTCCTTCTCCTGCTCCTCCTCCCAGGTGCTGGTTTCCTCTTCTGTCACCTCTACGGAGTGTCCTGTGTCACTCTCTGATTCCTCCCTCTCCTCCTCCTCCTCCTCCTCCTCCTCCTCCTCGCTCTTCACCTCTGTCTCTCTCCTGGCGTTTGTGTGGAGCTTGTTGTTGATGTTCCTCTGAGTGTTTGCTGATGTTTGGAGCTCTGAGGTCTTGACTTTAGCTCCTGAGATCTTCTCCTCTTTGGCCAGTCGAGGGTGTGATCTGACTGCAGGTTTCCCATCTTGTTTCAGTGCCGCTCTGTGTTCTGCAGCTCTCTTCTCTCTGCTGTCAGCTTTGTTCTTGTCGTTGCTCTTTATCACACTCGTCTTTCGGTCCTCCACAGTCGGAGTCGTTCCTTTACTTCTCTCTTTCCCCTTCCGGACTTTTGTTGCAGCTGCTTTGGAGCCGTCCTGACACACAGTTTTCTGCAGGTTTTGTCGTTTTGACGTCTCTGATTTCAGCTTCGCTGCATGTGTTCGACCTCGAGACTGAGCGGGTGACATGGCCGTAGATTCCTTCAAGCCAAAACAACCTAAAAACAAAAACAACATTTTATTGAGAATACAAATGTTTTTTATCCTGGTAATGAAATGAGGCTTGCAGGATGTAAGTTGAGTCTGTCGTCTGTCAGGACTTCGTCCCTCAGCACTCAGACCAGGTTTCACGTCCTGCTCCGGGTGCTGGAGCTCAGCACTCTCAGATCTTTGGACAGTTCAGAGGCTGATATCATCTCCACCACTCAGAAACAACACATTAGGACAAGGCAGAGACAGGAGAACGTCAAGTGAGCTTTCATTGTTCCAGGGGATAAAGAGCCTCTTTCAGCTGCAGTAACAGCAAACCACAGCTTCTACCTGCAGCTTCCATCCAAACCGAGTGAAAGTCAATCTTTAGATCCTCCGAGACGTGTCCTGCCAGGAGTGTGTGTGTGTGTGTGTGTGTGTGTGTGTGTGTGTGTGTGTGTGTGTGTGTGTGTGTGTGTGTGTGTGTGTGTCGGTGCGGGGGGCTGAGCTGTCAGTGGGGTATCTCACCAGCCTCTCAGGTGAACCCCGCCACGTCCAGGGGGCAGCGCCGCTCCAGCTCCTCCACACTGCTGTCAGCAAACACACACACACATACACATACACACACACACACACACACACACACACACACACACACACACACACACACACACACACACACACACACACTCCTCTGTTTGTCCAACCCACAGAACCGGCCCCAAGGCATAAGGAAACCAAACGACTGACCATGCTGCAGAGCCTACATCGTCCTACGGCCGAGCTCCCTCCCCAGGACAGGACACGCACACAGCTGGGCTCAGTGTGTGTGTGGGTTAGTGTGTGTACAATGTAGACAAAGGGGAGCACACACACACACACACAGACTCTCTCTCTCTCACACACACACATACACACACACACAGTGTCTTGTGAATAATGGAGCTGGGTCTGGCAGGTTGCTGCAGCAGCTGGTGAACGTAGGAGGAAAGATGAGAGCAGAGAGACGCAGCTGCTGAAGGATGAGGATGAAGGCCCACACACACACACACACCGACTGCATCATCATCCTCTGCTGGACAGACATGTGTGTCCCTGAGTGAAGGAATCCTGTTGTTGAGATGTTGCCGTTGAGATGAAGCTGACCCTTGATTCCTCCCAGCTTTGATGCTCCTTCTCCAGCTCTGTTCCCTGACCAGAGCCCAGTCCCAGTCCAGACTGGTTTTCTTTGTGCTCCTCGATGGTGGGACTAACCCCCAGCACCATCAGAGTGGAACATCTCTCTCTATCTTCCAGAATCTCTTCAGACCCTCCTCTTCCTCCTCCTCCTCTCTAACCACTGCTCTCAGCCTCTTCACTAAAACATCTATCCCCTCTTCTCCTTCTCTTCCTGTCCTCAGCTCTGGACCATCTACAGCCTCCTGGTGGACTGTGGACTCTGTCTGTCCCTCAGTCTCTCTGGAGGACACAGTCTGGACATGAGGACAAGAGGACAGAGGAAAAAAGGACAGAGGACATGAGAACTGATGTGACACTAAGTGGTTGCTTGGTGCCCCCCACCACCTCTCGAGGGCTCCCAAATAGAGGGATTAAAGAAAACATGTAGGACTTGACTGCCCCCAGAGCCATAATATGCCTTTATATGGCTCTGGTCTACTCATGGTGGACCCCCCCCTCTCTAGGCCAGGTAGGAGCTTCACATCCTCGGAGGATGGGATGCTCCTACCTGGGCTGATGAAGAGGAGCTCGGCCGCTCAGAGCTTTCATCTTCTCCAGCTCTCTCTGAGTTGTGCGGCGCTCAGGTTGCTCCAGGTAATTAGTGGACAAAGCGTCTCTCTGTATAATGGATGAGCAGGACTCAGCCTGCTTGACTGATCCTCTGTGGTCCTCAAGAGCTGCAGCTCAGAGGACCAGAACCTGAGAGCTCAGCACATGGATGTGTTATGGATACAGGACCAAACTTGGCGGTCCATTCATTCCTATGGAGCCCTGAGAGCTGGTGCCATAGATATATGTATATAGAGAGAGAAGAGCTGGTGCCATAGATATATGTATATAGAGAGAGAAGAGCTGGTGCCATAGATATATGTATATAGAGAGAGAAGAGCTGGTGCCATAGATATATGTATATAGAGAGAGAAGAGCTGGTGCCATAGATATCTGTATATAGAGAGAGAAGAGCTGGTGCCATAGATATATGTATATAGAGAGAGAAGAGCTGGTGCCATAGATATGTGTATATAGAGAGAGAAGAGCTGGTGCCATAGATATGTGTATATATAGAGAGAAGAGCTGGTGCCATAGATATATGTATATAGAGAGAGAAGAGCTGGTGCCATAGATATGTGTATATAGAGAGAGCTAGATGTCTCACTGTGGAGTGAAGAACGTCCGCACAGGTCGGCCATCTCGTGTCGGTCAAGCTTTCTGGAGTCTGTGAAACCTGATGTAGACAGAGGTCAGTGATCTACACTGAAGTTACTGTTGTTACACTAAAGTTAATTTTGACGTATTTACAAACGGTTTGGTTTCTTGAAAACAACAGGTTACAACCCGGGAGCTTAAACATGTTGAAATTGCAACTTTTCCCTTAAAAAAATGACTTAGTTGTGCAGCTCAGTTTAAGTTGTGCATCGCAGCTAGGCTACTAGCTACTAGCTGGCTACTAGCCTGTAAGAGCTACATGAAAGGAGAGGCAGGATTGGTCTTTATTTTACTGAAGTTGCACATGATTTTCATTTTCACAGCCCAGTGTGTGTGTAATGTGTGTGTGTGTAATGTACGAGTATGTGTGTATATGTATATAATGCATGTGTATATGTGTACGTGTATATAATGTATGTAATTGCTTAGGTTAATGTGTCATGTTTAGGTGTTTTAATCAGATTTTAAATAGAATAAATGTAATTGAAGTGTATGTGTTAGTGAGTTGATTCCCATGGAGTCTGTGGAGATGAAGTGTCTGTTTGGTAAGCTGTTCATTTAGCTCCACTACAACCCTGACACATGTAAACATATTTTCATTCAAAACTAGAAGTATGGATGTGTATTGATGTTTGTGTCAAGGCATCAGTTCATAAGTTCAGAGTTATGTGTGCAGTGTGATACAGGTGTGAATGTGCAGCCTTTCTTATGGCCCGTTTGTGATAGGAGACACTGTAGTCTACCTATATCTGGACATTAGCCTATTCTTTAGGACATAAAATTCTACACAACTGTGCAGTATCATTAATGTTGAAAACTGAAATTTTATTTCATTTTTATTTTTAAATATTCCAATACACACACAGTGTAATGGGCGAGCGAGCTGCCCCACGCAAGATGGCCGCCATGTGTGGACGTTGGACTCTGTAAGCGAGCAACGCGGCGTCTGGACAGATCTATGGCTGCAGATCTATGGCTGCTGCTGAGTCACAACACGGGACCATGAACCAGTCCGTGTTGGGGAGAACACGCATGCTGTGAGAGAGCATGTGACGTGCTGGGACGTCACGCTGTGCTGGGAAACTGTTCTCTGGCTTTTCTGTCTTTAACATTGAAATTAAATATGTAATACAGAGATCAGTAGTGATCTGAGTCTGCAGCTGAGGACGTCCTCAGCAGGTCTACAGCGTCTCTACTGCCGTCTATGGGGAAATGCTTTCTGGGCCAGTGGCGTTTCTGCTGCAGTACCAGGGCTGGCCACTGGGGGCATCGGGTCGCCGGCAGAGGGGTGGCGCCCCCCCCAGGTCTGTAATACATCCATGGATCAACGAGAAGAGGCTGAGCGCTTTCATGTGGAGATGTGACGTCACCAGAAGCTTCTTTAACATTTTTACATTTTTATTTTTTCCTCAACATTCAGTAGAAAACAGAGTGAGAAGGTCCAACTGAGAGAAGACGTATTCACGCTGAACATAGAAACATAAAAAATAGAACATAAATATAAACAGTACGGCCTGTAAATCTCCTGTGAAAGAAGCGGTTTAAATACTATTTATTCTGTATCAAAGAAAAGCGTATAAAGTGATTTAAACTCAAACTAAAAACTAATCCTACAAGAGAAATATTTTGTCACATACTATGAAAAAAAAAGATGTTGAATATTAACATATGGTCCAGAGTGAGAGTCCTGCAGGGTGAAACTCAGCTTGTTGGCTCATGTAGCAACAGATCAACCAGAAGAATTGATAAACCTTGGATCAATACTAAGAGTAATCATTGGTGGGGTGCACTGTGACTTTCCATTTCATTTTTTTTATTGTTTAAAGATTTTAAGACTTTTCCAGGTTTTTTTTTAATGATTTTCCAGGATTCAGTTCAAACCGGATGAGACTGAGAGATTGTGGTGAATTTGGAATTTCTTTTAATCACAAAAGTTGTTTCACAGGAAGTTGTGCACAATAATCACAGGATGAACATCCAAGATCATGTAGCGTAGCATTCAAGTGAAACTGGTTCTCCGTTCTTGTACCTGTTTGAGGGGGAGTGGCTTCCCAGCTGAGGTGCAACCTATGGGTGTGTGCCAGGTGAGGCAGGCCAATCAGGTCGCTTCTATTGTTACTGTTGTTAGGTTCTGCAGGGACCACTATGTGGCGCTGTTAAACCATGGCACAATGGTACACAGGTGTGAGCTGTCGCTATTGAGGGTATGATCAAGGTGTTGGATGGAGTGGATGCAGGAGGGGCTGCTGTCCAGATGTGGCTGCTCCCTGTTAACATCTGTGTGAATGGATTCAGCTGGATGTGGCTGGAGGAGGCGTGGAGTGTGTGAGGACGCGAGGGCCTTCCAGGTGTGAACTTCCTGCTAGTGTCTCCACTCCTGGACCTCAGGAAGCTGAACCCACAGTCTCACGAGACGTAAAGAACGAGACGGACACGCTGGCTCTTGGGAAAGACATGTAATAATTATACACAAGAAACTGTAGTGTGAAGTTAGAAATAAAAAAATTAGGCTTCTTAATCAGTTCACTACAAAAATATATTCTAGGCTGACACTAAACACCCGGCGCCGACACAGTACCAAAATATTTCCTCAGGGTGGGAGACGCAGCCGCGGCCGCAGGAAGCCACTGAATATATTAAAACATCTCACTGCTGCAGCTGGCAGCGACGTCTCCATTACTAGTCACTGCTGGCTTTAAAAAACATGGTTTACATACAAATAATTAAGAACCAGAAACCCCGTAGAAAGCCGATTCCCAGCAGAGTCGTACCGGCCTGGACGGAGACGTCCGTCCTGGACGGAGACGTACCGGCCTGGACGGAGACGTACCGGCCTGGACGGAGACGTCCGTCCTGGACGGAGACGTCCGGCCTGGACGGAGACGTACCGGCCTGGACGGAGACGTCCGTCCGCTTCACGACGCGACACATGGAAACTTTGTGCAAAAATAAAATGGAATGAGGAAAACTAGACGCAGGGAGCCGAGGCCAGGAACACTCCTCCAGGCAGAAACGGAGGCTCCGCCCCCAGGACAGCTCACAGAATCTAAAGCTACAGGTGTGTGTGTGTGTGTGTGTGTGTGTGTGTGTGTGTGTGTGTGTGTGTGTGTGCGCGCAGCGAACTGATTGGACGACGAGTCTCTGGCAGGAAGCAGGTGAAGGCTGCTGGTGATGAATGTAAAGCTGCTCTGAGCTGCTGGGGTGTGTGTGTGAGTGTGTGTGTGTGTGTGTGTCTGTGTGTGTGTGTGCGTGTGCGTGTGCGTGTGTGTGTGAGAACAGCGTTGTGGTCTTCAGGCACAGGTGGTGTTGACGTTCCTCCGTTCTCTGGCTCTCTGCAGCCTCTGGAGGCTCCGCCCTTGATGTGTAAGTGGGCGGGGCCTGTTTGAGACAGGCAGGGGGCGGGGTCAGTGGACAGGGTGGAGTCAGTGGACGGGGGCGGGGCTAGGGGGTCAGTAGTGGAGGCAGGGCTGCAGCAGGACCACAGGATACCTCGTACTCTAATAGCAGCTCTAAGGACAGAGACAGATAGACCAAGTCAACAAGGAGAGGACAGGTCACCAGGAGGACAGGTCACAAGGAGGACAGCGGAGGACAGGTCACCAGGAGGACAGGTCACAAGGAGGACAGCGGAGGAAAGGTCACCAGGAGGACAGGTCACAAGGAGGACAGGCCACAAGGAGGACAGGGGAGGACAGGTCACCAGGAGGACAGGGGAGGACAGGTCACCAGGAGGACAGGGGAGGACAGGAGAAGACAGGCCACAAGGAGGACAGGGGAGGACAGGTTACCAGGAGGACAGGTGTCTCACCTGAGGTGGGCGGAGTCTCAGGCTACACTCTTCACATTATTCTCCAGGATTGATCTGAAACACAACATCCAATCACTATCTAGTATTATCCATCCATCCATCATCCATCCATCCATCCATCATCCATCATCCATCCATCATCCATCCATCCATCCATCCATCCATCCATCATCCATCCATCCATCATCCATCCATCCATCCATCCATCCATCCATCATCCATCCATCATCCATCCATCCATCCATCCATCATCCATCCATCATCCATCCATCCATCATCCATCCATCCATCATCCATCCATCCATCCATCATCCATCCATCCATCCATCATCCATCCATCCATCCATCCATCATCCATCATCCATCCATCCATCATCCATCCATCCATCATTCATCCATCCATCCATCATCCATCCATCCATCATCCATCATCCATCATCCATCCATCCATCATCCATCATCCATCATCCATCATCCATCCATCCATCCATCCATCATCCATCCATCCATCCATCCATCCATCATCCATCCATCCATCATCCATCCATCATCCATCCATCATCCATCCATCCATCATCCATCCATCATCCATCCATCCATCATCCATCATCCATCATCCATCCATCATCCATCCATCCATCCATCCATCATCCATCCATCCATCATCCATCCATCAATCCATCCATCCATCATCCATCCATCCATCATCCATCCATCCATCCATCATCCATCATCCATCCATCATCCATCATACATCATCCATCCATCATCCATCCATCCATCATCCATCATCCATCATCCATCCATCATCCATCATCCATCCATCATCCATCATCCATCATCCATCATCCATCATCCATCCATCATCCATCATACATCATCCATCCATCATCCATCATCCATCCATCCATCCATGGGGCAGCAGAGAGCAGAGCTACAGCTTCATCTCCTCATGATCGTTAACGTTTCAAGACAGAAACAGGCGTGTTGAAGCTGCTGACTCCACACGTATGTCCTGTCCCCTCAGGACATGGAGCCGTCCTGTCCCCTCAGGACATGGAGCCGTCCTGTCCCCTCAGGACATGGAGCCGTCCTGTCCCCTCAGGACATGGAGCCGTCCTGTCCCCTCAGGACATGGAGCCGTCCTGTCCCCTCAGGACATGGAGCCGTCCTGTCTGAATGATGAGGACCAGTTTGAAGCTTCATCTCTACATCTGTCCTCACAGATACTCACGTCTGGTCTCCTTCTAGTGACTTCTGGATCTCCTGCAGAACCTCTGCAACAACAACAACACACACCTCGTCATATGTGTGTGTGTGTGTGTGTGTGTGTGTGTGTGTGTGTGTGGGGAAAAACATGCATGACCAACAAAACAAAACACACATGCAGTAGTGTTTGATGGAAGCTGCAGGAAGCTGACGAACCAGGACAGAGCAATGTGTGTGTGTGCGTGCGTTTCTGTCTGTGTGTGCATGTGTGACTCCCTCTCCTCTGTGAGGCTCCCTGTCAATCACATGGACCCGCCCACATTCATTCATTTCTTTAAGCTCTGATATCTTATTAATCATGGAATTATTTGCTAATTGACCTCTATATTACACACTGGCACATGAAGCGTGCGTGTGTGTCTATGTGTGTGTGTGTGCGTGTGTGTGTGTGTGTGTGTGTGTCTATGTGTGTGTGTGTGTGTGTGTGTGTGTGTGTGTGTGTGTGTGTGTCCTGAGCTCAGAGGTGATAGACGTACTCACGCTCGTCATTCAGCAAAGCATGCTCCATAACACGTCTAGCAGCGCTCTCTGGAACACACAGGCAGCAGCACAGATCAGACCATCACACACACACACACACACACACACACACACACACACATATGTGTTTAGACACATGTGCCACTGTGTGTGTGTGTGTGTGTGAGACAGACGGCACAAGCACAGAATGTCACAACATCTGAACTCTACATCAGGACATGTAGTGTTCTCTCAGGCACTGCATGCATGTGTGAATGTGTGTGTGTGTGTGTGTGTGTGTGTGTGTGTGTGTGTGTGATACCTGCGTCCTCAGCCTCTGTCGGGTTCCTGAGGGACAGGGAGCAGCAGTCAGAGCTGGTTTCAATGGTTGAATGTAGCTAAGCTAAGCTAACAAGACATAGCAGTTAGCAGCTGCAGCAGCCTCCACTGACCTGTGTGCAGATGAAGCTCCATCCAGCTGCGTCTTGTGCTGCTGAGAGGAGGAGGAGGAGCGAGGAGGAAGCTCCACCAGACACTGAGGCTCCACCAGAAAACGTGTGGACAGAGAGAAACGCTCAAACTCGGACGGAGAGATCAAGTAGAAACCTGGAAGGAGGATAGAGAACCGATGGAATCTTCTAGCACTGAGGAGAACGGTTCCATTGTTCCTTTGAAGGAAGTGTCGTCCCTGCAAGATCGATGAGCTGAGGAGACCTCATGTCCCAGGAATGAGACCAGGCTGCTGAGACCCAGCGCCAAGCAGCTGGACACACACACCTCCCTGTGTGTGTGTGTGTTCCTGTGTCTGTCTTCCTGTGTGTGTGTGTGTGTGTGTGTGTGTGTGTGTGTGTGTCTCACCCTGGCCATGCCTGGTGAACACACAGGAAGCGATGCCGCTAACGTCCTCCTTGCGGATGCAGGGGTACTGGACCTGCATCTTCACTCCAGGAAGTGACACCACATGCAGCTCTCCCTGATTGGTCAGAACCACCAGGCCGCTCTCGCCCACTTCCTCTGAGCGGCTGCTGCCGAACCAGGCCACGCCCACCCGCCGCACCCGCGAGCCGTCCACCGCCGTCAGCTTCAGCTTCGTCTTAGCGCTCACCTTGGGCAGGGAGAACACCTGCGCACACACACACACACACACACACACACACACACACACACACACACACACACACACACACACACAGGAAGACACACACACACACACACACACACACACACACACACACACACACACACACACACACACACACACACACAGTCAACCCTGGCCTCGTCCTTCTTGGTTTCTGGTGAAGAATCTTGTTTTGATTTAATGTGTGATGTAAGGTCGTTAAAACACCTTCAGTTACTGTTTTAACTCTTAACACGCTCCACACAGACTAAACTAATAGCATATAACATGATACATCTTTATCTTTTTATCATTTACACTGTGTGTGTGTGTGTGTGTGCGTGTGTGGGCACCTTGAACTGCTCCTCTGACACCACCAGCAGGTGGTGTGCTGCCTGCATGTCCGGGGAGCGTGCCAGGTCGTGGGCCACCTCCAGAGGTTCAGGGAGCGGAGCTCCACGTCCATCCAGCACCACGATGGACACCACGGGGGCGCGGTGCATCAGCTGGATCTCCTTAGCTGGGGAGGGGGGGGGGTGTCACTCACACACATACACACACACACAGGAGCAAGCTGCTGCAGGGGGCGTGTCTCACCTGGCTGCGCTGTGATTGGCTCGTCCGCTCGGCGCTCCACCGGCGGGAGGCGGAGCATGTAGGCAAAGACGCAGCCGCCATTAGTCCCCGCCCACAGGGACGGAGAGTGGTGAGAACCTGCACACACAACCAGAGTCAGGATGGGATAACCATAACCAACCATAACCAACCATAACCAACCATAACCAACCATAACCAACCATAACCATCCATTACCAACCATAACCAACCATTACCAACCATTACCAACCATTACCAACCATAACCAACCATTACCAACCATAACCAACCATTACCAACCATAACCAACCATAACCAACCATAACCAACCATAACCAACCATTACCAACCATTACCACACTGGTGAACAAAAGAACCCACTATTCCACTATCTATCCATCATCTATCCCTCCCTCCACCCCCCAACAGACAGGAGTGGGTTGTGCATGTATGTTGTGTGTTTCATTTTGTGTCTGTGTGTGTGTGTGTGTGTGTATGTGTGTGTGTGTGTGTGCTTCAGAGGGTGTGTGTGTCTCACTGTCAGACAGGAAGGTGTCAGCCAGGTAGAGCGTGCGGACGAGGCCGGTGAAGGAGTCGTCAGAGGAGCGAGCCTCGATCTTCCTCTGAACCGGAGCCAGCTCCATCTCTGCTAGCTCCGCCTCCAGCCGGGCGTTGGCCTCCTGCAGCTGCACACACACACACACACACACAGACAGACAGACAGGCAGGCGGGCAGGTGGACAGACAGGAGGCAGACAGTGAGTATGGCTGAGCTGACTGTGACTCCATGTGTGTATTTTCTAGGCAGTGTGTTTCTAGGCTGAGTGTTTCTAGGCAGTGTGTTTCTAGGCTGAGTGTTTCTAGGCAGTGTGTTTCTAGGCGGTGTGTTTCTAGGCTGAGTGTTTCTAGGCAGTGTGTTTCTAGGCTGAGTGTTTCTAGGCAGTGTGTTTTTAGGCTGAGTGTTTCAAGGCAGTGTGTTTCTAGGCAGTGTGTTTCTAGGCTGAGTGTTTCTAGGCGGTGTGTTTCTAGGCGGTGTGTTTCTAGGCTGAGTGTTTCTAGGCGGTGTGTTTCTAGGCGGTGTGTTTCTAGGCGGTGTGTTTCTAGGCTGAGTGTTTCTAGGCTGAGTGTTTCTAGGCGGTGTGTTTCTAGGCAGTGTGTTTCTAGGCTGAGTGCTTCTAGGCAGTGTGTTTCTAGGCAGTGTGTTTCTAGGCTGAGTGTTTCTAGGCTGAGTGTTTCTAGGCTGAGTGTTTCTAGGCTGAGTGTTTCTAGGCAGTGTGTTTCTAGGCGGAGTGTTTCTAGGCGGTGTGTTTCTAGGCTGAGTGTTTCTAGGCTGAGTGTTTCTAGGCTGAGTGTTTCTAGGCAGTGTGTTTCTAGGCAGTGTGTTTCTAGGCAGTGTGTTTCCAGGCTGAGTGTTTCTAGGCAGTGTGTTTCTAGGCTGAGTGTTTCTAGGCTGAGTGTTTCTAGGCTGAGTGTTTCTAGGCTGAGTGTTTCTAGGCGGTGTGTTTCTAGGCGGTGTGTTTCTAGGCGGTGTGTTTCTAGGCTGAGTGTTTCTAGGCTGAGTGTTTCTAGGCGGTGTGTTTCTAGGCGGTGTGTTTCTAGGCGGTGTGTTTCTAGGCGGAGTGTTTCTAGGCGGTGTGTTTCTAGGCGGTGTGTTTCTAGGCGGTGTGTTTCTAGGCGGTGTGTTTCTAGGCTGAGTGTTTCTAGGCGGTGTGTTTCTAGGCTGAGTGTTTCTAGGGGATGTGTTTCTAGGCGGTGTGTTTCTAGGCGGAGTGTTTCTAGGCTGAGTGTTTCTAGGCGGTGTGTTTCTAGGCTGAGTGTTTGTAGGCGGAGTGTTTCTAGGCTGAGTGTTTCTAGGCGGTGTGTTTCTAGGCTGAGTGTTTGTAGGCGGTGTGCTTCTAGGCTGAGTGTTTCTAGGCTGAGTGTTTCTAGGCGGTGTGCTTCTAGGCGGTGTGTTTCTAGGCGGTGTGCTTCTAGGCTGAGTGTTTCTAGGCTGAGTGTTTCTAGGCTGAGTGTTTCTAGGCGGTGTGTTTCTAGGCGGTGTGCTTCTAGGCGGTGTGTTTCTAGGCCGGGGCCACCTTGGCGGCGTGGTTGCCATGGTGCTTCCTCAGAGACACCCTGCTGCGGCGGATCCTCCGGAACGACTGGCGCAGAGACTTCTTGATGCTCTTCACCCGGGACAGAGGGCCCTCCATGGCCAGCTGGTCACTGGGGTTCAGGGTGCACCTGAGCACACACACACACACACACACACACACACACACACACACACACACACACACACACACACACACACACACACACACACACACACACACACACACACACACACACACACTTTAAGTTCCACCTCTCTTCCAGCAGCAGCAGCAGTCTGGCTGAGCTAGCAGAGCTGTTTGGGTGCTGCAGGTGCTGCAGGTGCTGCAGGTGCTGCAGGTGTCCGTCCTACCTGACCAGGACGTGCTGTCTCTGCTGGTAGTCGAACAGGCCGAAGCCGTGACTCGTCCCGAACGCCACCAGCCTCCACTCTGAGTGCAGCGCCAGCGCCGTGATGACGGCCGGGGGCTGGCACTGCACCAGGGAGAAGACCTGGAACCCTGGAGAGAACCAGACCGGCTCCTCACGCACCTCCAGACGAGCATGGCCCTGGACAGACACACACACACACACACACACACACACACACACACACACACACACACACACACACACACACACACACACAGTCATTAGCACAGCATGAGGACAAGCTGAGTCGCTGGGTTTGTGTTGCTGTTGTTTACCTTCCAGCGGAAGCCCTCCTGACCCTGCAGCAGATCCACCACCTTGGCCTCCACCATCTGCTCAGCTGCTTCATCATTCAGCTCCAGCACCAGGATCTGCAGAGAGAGAAAGAGTCCTCAGATCACGTTAGTCTGCGCATCAGAACAGCTGCTGGAGCCCAGACAGTTCCTCTAGAGTTCCCTGCTAAGCATGCTTAGTCTGACCTGTCCTGCGGTCCCAGCCACTGCCAGGTAGCCGCTGTATTTACACAGGTGGATCTTCTGGATTCCCAGTCTGGGGTCGTCACTGTACGGGTCAAAGCAGCCCACCTGGCAGGAGGAGGAGGATGAGGAGGAGGAGGAGGAGGAGGAGGTGGAGAGAAGGAGAGGAACCATCAGAATCCCTCACAATCAGAAACAGCAGTTGAGCGGTGATGAAGACTGATTTATCTGTCCCTCCCTCCCTCCCTCCCTCCCTCCCTCCCTCCCTCCCTCCTTCCTCTCTCCCTCCCTCTCTCCCTCCCTCCTTCCTCTCTCCCTCCCTCTCTCCCTCCCTCCCTCCTCCCTCCTCCCTCCCTCCTCCCTCCCTCACCTTCCTGAAGGGGGGCCACTCCCCCTCCGTCCCCTGGTTCATGTTGTCATTGGGATCAGCGTCTGTGTGGAAAACTCCAGCCGTGCTCAGCTTGTACATGGGATACAGACACACGCCCGACGCATCCCAGAACCGCACCGTCCCATCTTCATGCCTGCACACACACACACACACACACACACACACACACACACACACACACACACACACACACACACACACACACACACACACACACACACACACACACACACACACACACACACACACACACACACACACACACACACACACACACACATTAGACTGACATAAAGGTGTCAACCATCAAAGAACCACGTGCCACATGACTGCAGACACATCCAGGTTGACTGTGTGTGTGTGTGAGTGTGTGGTGTATATAGTGTGTGTGTGTGTGTGTGTGGTGTATATAGTGTGTGTGTGTGGTGTATATAGTGTGTGTGTGTGGTGTATATAGTGTGTGTGTGTGTGTGTGTGTGTGTGTGTGTGTGTGTGTGTGTGTGTGTGTGGTGTATATAGTGTGTGTGTGTGTGTGTGTGTGTGTGTGTGTGGTGTATATAGTGTGTGTGTGTGTGGTGTATATAGTGTGTGTGTGTGTAGTGTATATCATGTGTGTGGTGTATATAGTGTGTGTGTGTGTGTGTGTGTGTGTGTGTGTGTGTGTGTGTGTGTGGTGTATATAGTGTGTGTGTGTGTCTGGTGTATATAGTGTGTGTGTGTGTGTGTGTGTGTGTGTGTGTGTGTCTGACCCTGTCAGCAGCAGGTCTCTCTGGGGGGGGTCTGCTGCCAGGTTCTGGCCTCCTGTGATGGGCCACGGCTGCAGAGACACAGAGGAGCAGAAGGTTCAACAGTGAGACACACAGACACACACACACACACACACACACACACACACACACACAGACACACAGACACACACACACAGAGACAGACACATACACACACACAGACAGACACACACACAGGACCACTGTATTAATAATGTCGTGGTGCCATCTCCAGGCAGGGCAGCAGGCTGGGACTCAGAGCGTGGCTTCACTGATGACCTGCTGAGATTCCAGGTCCACACCTGACACGCTGAAGTTCACCACTCCTCTGGTGTGGCCTCACCTTGCTGGAGTAGTGTGTCTTCTGCAGCTGTCCAGCTGCCTGCACCCTCTCCCACAGCTTGAGGGGGATGGTGGAGACGTGGTGGGAGCAGGTGATGGCTGAGCTGTGCAGAGGGACCAGGTAGGGGGTCTGGATGACGGGCCAGCCCTCCGTCTGCAGGTCCAGCACCACCAGCTCCTCCTCCACCAGCACCACCAGGGCGGCAGGGGCTCCTGGGGGGAGGGGGGCACAGCACCCTTTAACAACATTCATCATGTATACAGAAGGTATATCACATGTGTGCGTGTGATGTGTGAGTCGTGCCTGAGTGTCCAGCTCCCTCCCTGATGATGAAGAAGTCGATGATCCTGGAGGTGAAGTCCAGAGCCACGTGTGTCTTCCCGTTGATCACTGTGATACAGTGTCTGTCTCCATAGCTGGCCCGAGGCATCCCCCCACTGAAGAACAGGAAGGGGGGGCTGGGGGGGGGGGAGACACACACACACACACACACACACACACACACACACACACACACACACACAGGTCCAGTGTTGGTTGACTCAGGTGAATCAGTAACAGTGTCTTGTGACTCAGTTAAACATTAAACACTGGAAGGTTCCAGCTTCAGTCCTGAGCCCACACTGCCACCAACATGTCTGCCTGACAGCTGAGCTGCAGCTGCTCACATGGAGACAAACATCTGGACTGCAGCTGCTCACATAGAGACAAACATCTGGACTGCAGCTGCTCACATGGAGACAAACATCTGGAGTGACTACGAGGCTCAGACTTCCAGAGCCACTTCTACTAGTCTAGCAGAGCTGCTTAGAGTGAGCAGCAGCTGGCAGCTAACCGTAGGCGTGGCTACTGAGCAGACAGATGTGCAGCAGCCAGATGTGCAGCAGCCAGATGTGGAGCTGAGCCCAGGAGCTGAACCAGCTGCTGCTGATGAAGCAACAGAAACACATCCAGCAACAACAGGAAGTGGACATACCCGTCCTCGGTGGACAGCTGGACGATCTTAGAGATGGCTTTACAGGGGAAGTGACCTGAGGACACACACAGCATGGTGTTAGGGAGGTGTCAGTGAGACTGCTCCTCCTGCTTCTTCTGCTTCTCCTCACCATAGGGGATGTCAGACTTCTCCTCCTCCTCGTTGATGTTGTCTACTCCCACTGACCACCTGCAGTAGCTGCCGTCGCTGTGGGAGCTCAGGATGAAGCTTCCATCCTCCGTCCACCACACACTCTCCAGCTGCTGCAGACACACACACACACACACACACCACACACACACACACACACACACACACACACACACACACACACGTTCAGTCACAAAACGTGTGCAGGAGGGAAGACTAAAGACCTCTTAACTGGTGACAGTAAAGTGACCTGGTCAGACTAGAACTAGAACCTAGAACCTAACTCTTAACCATCAGCTACACTAAGTAAACAATCCAGACAAGGACACATTGTCTGACTTCTGTGTGTTCCAGTTTCAATAACTGATAGTTTACAGTTCAATAACTATATTAATACTAGTTATACCAACAACAGCTCAGCTCTGAACCTGCACAGTGTGGCCTGCCTGTGTGTGTGTGTGTGTGTGTGTGTGTGTGTGTGTGTGTGTGTGTGTGTTACCTGGGTAGCAGGGATGTGCTGCAGTGCCTCCTGTCTCTCCAGGTCCCAGACCACCATCAGCCCTCGTCCGAACCCGATCACCACCTGGTTGTGGTTCCCCGGGTTCTCCTGCAGCGCCTCCACGTGCTCCAGGTTCCTCCGGCCGATGTAGTCGTCAGGAACGCTGCAGGAGGCCAGACCACAACAAGTCAACAACAACACGTCAACAACAACAACAATTCAAAGTTGCTTTATTAGCATGACTCTTAAATAGAGTGTTGCCAAAGCTTAAACAACAGTATGACATCACATCAAAATAACATTTCAGTTATGGGCTCTCTAGGGGTTATGTCACAGTGATGTCACAGAGATGTCACAGTGATGTCACAGTGATGTCACTGACCTGCTGGACACCTGCTCCAGGCTGATGTTCCTCTCCTCCAGCTCCCTGAAGCCAGGGACCTCCACGATGAAGACATGTCCTCCCTCCGTCCCCAGCAGCAGCAGCTCCCCAGAGGAGTGGGCCAGCACCGCCGTAACTCTGGTCACACTGGGGAGGGCCCTGGAGGGGGGAGGGGGGGTGGGGGGGTGGGGGGGGGTGGGGGGGGTTACTGCAGCTAGTACTGCCAGAGCTAGAGCAGCTAGAACCGCTAGAACTGTTAGAGCTGAGGAACCATCAACACACTGAGCTGTTATTATAGCTCCAGAACAAACACCACAGTGCAGTGTGTGTGTGTGTGTGTGTGTGTGTGTGTGTGTGTGTTTTCTCCACTGACTCATATATGACATCATCACTGAGCTGATAAAGCTGCAGATGATTAACAGTTTACTCCCAGTTTGTTCCCAGTTTGTTCCCAGTTTGCTCCTCATTTGTTCGATGTTAGAAGATGACAAACAACTGAACGTGATATTTACATTTATTAAAGATTCAGTCTGACTGAGGGTTCACACACACACACACACACACACAGTGGGGCAGGCAGGCAGACAGACAGGCAGCCAGACAGGCAGGCAGACAGGCAGGCAGCGGAGTGTGTCTCACCCCGGGGGTCCGGTCAGGGTGAAGCGTCCCACCTCCAGTAGTTCTGACAGTCCTTTGTGAGCTCTCAGTGTCCACATGTGCAGACTGTTGTCATCCAGCAGAGTCACCAGCTCCACCTGAACACACACATGACCCACGTTACTTACACACACACACACACACACACACACACACACACACACACACACACACACACACACACACACACACACACACACACACACACACACACACACACACACACACACACACACACACACACACACACACACACCCCTCCAGCCCTGCCTGTGTGTGTGAGGGAACCTACCTGGTGGGGCAGGAAGTGGACCTGTGTGACAGCAGCATTCTCATCATGGAGACCCATGAACTCCACACCTGGAGCTCCATAGCTGACCTGAGGTCAAGGACACTACCCAACATCACAGACAGACAGACAGACAGACAGGCAGACAGGCAGACAGGTAGACAGGTAGACAGACAGGCAGACAGACAGGCAGACAGACAGGCAGACAGACAGACAGGCAGACAGACAGACAGACAGGCAGACAGACAGACAGGCAGACAGACAGACAAGCAGACAGGCAGACAAGCAGACAGACAGACAGACAGACAGACAGGCAGACAGACAGACAGGCAGGCAGACAGACAGACAGGCAGACAGGCAGACAGGCAGACAGACAGACAGGTAGACAGGCAGGCAGACAGACAGAGACAGACAGACAGACAGACACAGACAGACAGTGAGGCACACAGACAGCACCTCAGGTGTTCCTCTTCAGGTCAGACAAGAACACTGTCATCTTCAGTAGGGCCTGGGTCTGGCCTGGGTCTGGCCTGGGTCTGGCCTGGGTCTGGTCTG
>CM055207.1:502498-527498 GCA_029224185.1 Karalla daura | reverse complement strand
CTCCTGAGGAGGAGCAGGAGGAGGAGAGAGGAAGAGGAGGGGTAGGATTCGGAGGAGGGGCAGGAAGAGGAGGTGGAGAAGGAATAGGAGAGGAGGAGGAGCAAGAGGAGGAGAGGAAGAAGAGGAGGAGCAGGAGGAGGAGAAGGAGGAGCAGGAGCAGGAGGGCAGCCTGAACTGTCAGACTCCAACCAACCGTCTCCTAAAGCCAACACTGAGGAAGCTCCTGAAGAAGCTTCTGGAAAAACTGAATATGCAGAGTTACTGAGTTGAGCCACACACAAACACACACACACACACACACACACCTCATTGACACACACTCCCTGAATCATTGTTTCCATCTGAACCAGCTCACCCCCCCCCCCCCCCCCCCACACACACACACACTCCACCGTCTGACCTGTGACTGTGTAGACCCAGGAGCTACTCCAGCAGAGTGCCCGTCAGAGGAGCTGAAGATGCTGTGGTGTGTTTCCTGTGGGACCGTTCTGATTGGTTCTGATTGGTTACACGGGGGGGGGGGGGGGGGGGGGGGGGCGCTCAGACAAAGGCAGAGTGGGAGGTCTTCAGCTCCAACAACTGCTTCTAAGGGCAACGAGAAGAATCTGCTGATGGAACACACACACACACACACACACACCACAGCCGACAACCAGCCTGAGAACCGCGTGGTTCCATTATTTTTCTCGTGGATTCATCTGTTGATTTTCTCAGCACAGCACTGGAGGACTGCTGCAGGATCAGGAGAGATCCAGACAGGACCTGAGCTGCTCTGTCTGTGGACACAGAGCTCCTCTAGAGCCCTCAGGACCACGTTCCCAGCCCTCAGGACCACGTTCCCAGCCCTCAGGACCACGTTCCCAGCTCTCAGGACCACGTTCCCAGCCCTCAGGACCACGTTCCCAGCCCTCAGGACCACGTTCCCAGCCCTCAGGACCACGTTCCCAGCTCTCAGGACCACGTTCCCAGCTCTCAGGACCACGTTCCCAGCCCTCTGGATGACCTGCCTCAGGACTGTTTGTTCTGTTAACTAGCGGCTGTTAACTGACCAGGGTACTGACGGAGCTGAACCTCTCAGCTCAACCTGCTGCATCTTCATCGGAGTGGAGGACCAGGACCACATGGTACCAGGGTTATTATGGGATGGAGCAGGACCACATGGTACCAGGGTTATTATGGGATGGAGCAGGACCACATGGTACCAGGGTTATTATGGGATGGAGCAGGACCACATGGTACCAGGGTTATTATGGGATGGAGCAGGACCACATGGTACCAGGGTTATTATGGGATGGAGCAGGACCACATGGTACCAGGGTTATTATGGGATGGAGCAGGACCACATGGTACCAGGGTTATTATGGGATGGAGCAGGACCACATGGTACCAGGGTTATTATGGGATGGAGCAGGACCACATGGTACCAGGGTTATTATGGGATGGAACAGGACCACATGGTACCAGGGTTATTATGGGATGGAACAGGACCACATGGTACCAGGGTTATTATGGGATGGAGCAGGAACAATCTACCTGGAGTTAATGGAGACTCCTGCAGCGGCAGCTGGACTGAAACACTATGGAGAAACATCTAGAAACATCTCTCTAGTGTAGTGATAAACTGATGGAGCAGAGAACGTCTGTCAGGTCAGTGACTCTGTCACTCCTCCCTGGTGCTTCTGGTTTCACTGCTCAGAAACATCACTGGATTCCACAACTTCCAAACCATCCAGAGGAAATATGTGCACCAACGTGTCCGGACACGACAACAACAACAAGGAGGAGCTGGAGCAGCAGGAGCAGGAGGAGGTGGTGCTGTCCAGAGCTGTAGAGCTCCACTGCACACGCAAGCACACACACACACTCAGCCAGGAAATGTGTGGCATGTGAAACATTCTACTTATGGACTTATGTAATCAGTCACTGCAAGTCCAGAAAAAAAAAGCAAACAGAAACTGTGAGGAGCAGACACACACCTGACACACATCCAGACAGGAGGGAGCACACACACACACACACACACACACACACACACACACAAGTAAGTAAGTAAAGTAAAGGCACCTGTTAGCATGATTTTATCACACACATCAATGTCCCCAGACACATTGAGTCACGATAAATACAGCCACCCGATCACTCATGTGAGTGGCAGCAGAGACGGCCAATCACAGCTCAGCCTGAGAGTGGTTGCCAGATCAGCATGAAAGGAGCCAGATCTGAGCAGGAACAGAGCGTAATATTGCGCCAGCTACAGACAGGAAGTAGAACAGACTCTGATGGAACCAGAGCTCATAGCTTCTACTTTAGCAGGACTAGTTAAGGTTGTTGAGACTGAGGCGACTGCTAATGACAGAGAGAGTGTGTGTTTGTTCCGGAGGGCGGAGCCGCTCTACTTCGCTCAGATCTTGTCAGTGTGGGGAGGGGTCGGCAGGATGTCACCCCCCCACTTCCTGTAATCTCACCCAGGACATGCAGAGCTGGGAGCAGCTCCCGGCTCAGGCCGGAGTCATGGATGCTTCAGGTCTGACCTGTTTAGATTCCACCTCTGCTCTGTCCAGGGACTCTTTCTATTCCTTCTATTCTATTCTTCTAAACTGGTGCTCCAGCTTGACCTCACAGCTGCTCTCCAGTCAGTCTGGGAAAAAGGCTTTTAACCTTTGCATCACTTTAGTCCAGGTTGTGTGTTTTTATTTTTATTGTGTCGGTAAAGTCGACAAACACACTGTAAACAAACAGCTGTTCCACTCTGGATGCTGAACCATGTAAACCCATTCAAAGCGTTTTGCCAGCAGAATACATGTTGAAAATAATTCATTTTTAAATCTAAAAACACTTGAACGTCATGACAAAAACATGACATTTAAAGGGTTTCTTTTATGTGGAATATAATATGTAATGTGTGTTTTAGGTGCTAAACATCCTGGGTAGGAGAAACATGAGGAGCTCCACTGAAGGTTCATGGCTGGATGAGGATGATGTGATCTGACCAGAAGCTTCAGCTCAGGCCTCCTCCCAGACCAACATCGACGGATCTGCCTCTAAAGTCCTGATGAAGCATCAGTCAGTGTCCCAGAGCCACAGTTTACACAGGACGGCTCCTGTTTCAAACTGGTTCCACTGGTGCTGCTGTGGGTCACAGACCCCGAGGACAGGTGTGGGCCGTCAGAGCGACACCTGTTAGCCCACGGTGGCTCTTCCACAAAAGAAAAAAGGAACTGGAGAGGAAATCAGTCACAACCGCCACCTGAGCTAGCAGGTGCTAGCAGAACACGACACACCGCCTCCACTCTTCAGAGGCCTGAGGAGGAGGAGCAGAGCCTGAGAGTCAGCCTGGACCAACAGTGCCAAGAAGCCCCATAACAACACATTCAAGGCACGGTAAATCACGTACAGTCACCTGATCGTTACTAGAGTGACAGGACAGACAGCCAATCAAAGTGAAGCCCATGTGTGGTTGCCAGATCAGCATGAAAGGAGGCTGAACAGAGCGGGATTTTTAAGAACATCCTTTAAAGATGTGAGCTGCAGGAGCTGTAGGAGCTGCAGGAGCAGCAGGAGCTGCAGGAGGAACAGAAGCAGCAGCAGCAGGAGCTGCAGGAGCAGCAGGAGCTGCAGGAGGAACAGAAGCAGCAGCAGCAGGAGCTGCAGGAGCAGCAGGAGCTGCAGGAGGAACAGAAGCAGCAGCAGCAGGAGCTGCAGGAGGAACAGAAGCAGCAGCAGGAGCTGCAGGAGCAGCAGGAGCTGCAGGAGGAACAGAAGCAGCAGCAGCAGGAGCTGCAGGAGCAGCAGGAGCTGCAGGAGGAACAGAAGCAGCAGCAGGAGCTGCAGGAGCAGCAGCAGTAGGAGCAGGAGCAGCAGGAGCTGCAGGAGGAACAGAAGCAGCAGCAGGAGCTGCAGGAGCAGCAGCAGTAGGAGCAGGAGCAGCAGGAGCTGCAGGAGCAGCAGCAGTAGGAGCAGGAGCAGCAGGAGCTGCAGGAGGAACAGAAGCAGCAGCAGGAGCTGCAGGAGCAGCAGCAGTAGGAGCAGGAGCAGCAGGAGCTGGGTCTCAGCCTGGACAGCGTTCAGTGACAAGCAAGCAGCTGTGGAGCCAGACACATTCCCACAACATCCCTGGAAAACTGCAGCAACACAGCAGCACAGTGTGAGCCTGGTTTACCCCCCCCCCCCCCCTCTCTGGTCTCAGGTCCTACAGCCACACGGTAAGCAGCCCCCGGTTGTTCTGCTTCTGCAGCCTGCATCACTAACTGGACACCAGTGTCACCAGTAAATGATTAGAGAGCGTGGTGGTGGACTGCTGAGACTGCTGCTCAACGTCTGTCGTTTCTGCCCCTTGTTCTCTGCTCTCAACACCAGTGAAAATGAAGGCTTGCCCTCTTCAATTCCTCAAAGTTTCATTTGAATTTTGAATCAATGCTGTAAACAGAACAAAATTCCAGTCTCAGGTCTTAGTTACAACTCAACTTAGACATGTTAGTCAGAGACACACTGGTTAGAGACACACTGGTTAGTCAGAGACACACTGGTTAGAGACACACTGGTTAGAGACACACTGGTTAGTCAGAGACACACTGGTTAGTCAGAGACACACTGGTTAGTCAGAGACACACTGGTTAGTCAGAGACACACTGGTTAGAGACACACTGGTTAGTCAGAGACACACTGGTTAGTCAGAGACACACTGGTTAGTCAGAGACACACTGGTTAGAGACACACTGGTTAGAGACACACTGGTTAGTCAGAGACACACTGGTTAGAGACACACTGGTTAGTCAGAGACTGGTCACACTGGTCACCACTGTACTAAAGCAGTAACTCACCCAGGGAGGGACCTGAAGCAGCGCATGTAAAACGCTGCTTTCACTCGACCTGGAGGTGAGGGCTGTACCTGTCGGCCCCGCGGGGTGGGGGAGGGGCCTGTCACTGAGCCTCCATCACACTGAGGTGGACTTTGCTGCAGGTGGAGCAGTCCCAGAGAACAAAGGCTTTCTGTTTGCTGAGCAGGGCCTTCCCTGGTGCAGGTGCTGAGCCGCCTCGTCCTTCAGACATCCTAGGACACTGGTCTGGGACCAGTTTCACCCTCAACCCAGTCTAATAGCAAACTGGACTCCACTGAACTACAAGTGATTATTGTTCAATCCTTCGTGCTCAGGGACTCGAATAAAAGTCAAATTAGAAAGAAAACAGTTCCTAAAACTGTTTTAAATGCAGTTAGACTTCACTTGAAAGCACTGAAGGGGTTCGGTGCTTGAAGACTGTCCAGCAGTAAAACTGTTGAAGTTATCAAGAGTAACCACGTTATCATACGTTACCAGAGAGCAGACGTCTACGTCTACACCAATACAGACGTATATACATTCAATATAGAAAACAAGAGATTTGCAGCTCCACACACACACTGTCGTTTTGTTGTGAATTTTCCCCAAACTGGCCAAACCGGCCTCTCCCCAAACACACACACACACACACACACACACACACACACACACACACACACACACACACACACACACACACACACACACACACACACACACACACACACACAGCCAGGGCTGCTGGTAGAAAGCAGGCCGTTGACTCAGGCTTACTAACATACCTGCTGGGCAGACACACCTTGCTGCAGCTCTGTTTCCGTCATTATGCAACAGGCTGCTCACCTGCAGCTGCAGCTCCGCTCCGCTTTTCTCTTTCTGTTTCCTGCTCTGAGCCCGGCCACACACACACACACACACACACACACACACACACACACACACACACACACACACACACACACACACACAGAGCCGGCCTGACCCAGGTCCCGGAGCTGCTGGTTCCACCTGGTCTGTGTCCTGAGTCTGAACAACAGCCCCCCCTCCCCTCTCTCTCTCTCTGTCTCCGTCTCTCTCTCTCACCAAACTCCATACAAACTACCAGCATTTTACTGCTCGGCTTACACACCTCCCTGGGGGTAGTATGGAGGAGGCTGGGGCTAAGGCTGGTACTGAGGCTAGGGCTGGGCCTGGTTCGGCCTGGTCCGGACCGACCAGTCTGGCCCAGTCTGAGCTGGGGGGGTGGGCACGCACTCAGCAGGTGCAGAAAGTTGGACGAGGAGCCGAGCAGGCTCCGCTCCGCCCCCCCCTCCATCGCAGGCGACCCCCTACCACCAGAGACCGGTTCAGGGTGGATCCAGCACGGAGTTGTTGTTCTTTTGACCCCGGTAGCTGAGTGAGTCCTCCCGGGGAGCTGCCTCCCGTGGCCCCGATAGTTGGCCTATTAGCCCCGGAGCTTTGCCGGGGACCGGGGGTCTGTGTAGTGCCGGGACCAGTACTAGGACCGGGACCCGGAGCCGGACAGCCCCAGGCCTCCAACCTCCTTGCCTCCTCGTCCCTACCCCGGACCCACCTGGTTCTCGGCGGCCGCAGCTCCTCACGGTGTTCGGCTCCACCTCCCGACTCGCTCCGCTGGAGCTCCGAGTAGCTCCGCTCAGTCCCCCGCAGAGTCCCGGCAGGAATCCTGGCAGAGCGGCGTATTCCACGGGCAGGGCAGCCTGAAGTGACCGGGCTGGGAGCGTGTTCCCGGACCAGAGATGGCCGGGCTTGGAGCGTGTACCCGGGCTGGGAGCGTGTAGAGCGGCTGGCTGAGCTGATCTGCCCCGGTCCTTCTCCTCCTCCTCTTCCTCCACCTCCTCTACTTCCTGTCCTGCTCCGGCTCCAGGCTCCGCCCGCAAACCGCCCGCAATGCGCATGCGCTGATACCATTGTGCCGTCGCGCTCGTACAGGCTGACGCCATATTGCTAGGGGCAACAGGAGTCGTGGATGTCACGTCTACTCTATCAGTGCCCAGAGAGAAATAACTTTGCTACACAGCGACTGAATACCAAAGATATACAAAGAACAAATAAACAAACAAGCACGTGTTTAAGTGTGTCATTTCAAGGGCATACCCTTCCTTTCTCATTGCATATCTGTAGATATACAAAACAACTCTTGCTGTAAATTGTATGTTGTGCATGTAATAAGTGCATGTAAAAACTTCCCATTGTTGGATGAATAAAGAACATTAGATATTTTGTAGATTCCATGCGGACTGCTGTGTGTTGTGGATGCAATGTTCTTTTGAGCCACTGCGACTGGACAGAAAAATCATCTTTCGAGGATAAATCCAGCACTAGTAAGCAGTGAAGTGAACGTAGCTAGTGGCCACCCTGGAGTCAGGGTTCATCTGTGATAATTATCTGTGTGTTTACTACCACAACCACCATTGTGTTCACATTCAAACACAGCAGTATTCAACAATGCTTCACAACATGGTTTATTCCATTGCAGTCATCAGAAAGTAATAAAAAGAAATATGCCACATTTTCACAGGATTTTCTGTCTCATAATCATGACGATAAGCAGATGATGATCAACGCGTTAAGACAATTCAAAAAAATCTAAGCATGAAAATACTAACAGAAAGAAATTAAAACTACTTTTTAAAAGTAGTTACACTATTACTTTGAAGGCACTTGATTATTAGCAAATCAAGTTTCAATCAGCTCCAGTCTGAATTGTAGCATCATCACCTCAGATTTTCTAGCAGAGATGAAGACATGAATCAGGTAGAGCGTGCAGAGAGGAATGTGCTGCTGGTCTCTCAGAGACTGAGAGCGCGCGCTCCCTCTGACGGAGTCGTGATGTAGAATGTCGCAGTCCCGCTGTATCGCTCCTGTTGAGAAGAAGTGAACACAGAGACATTCAGTGTTTCAGACCTTCACCAACAACAGTGTGACATGGCTCCACTGATAAGAGCCACTCATCCTCAACTATAGGAAGGAAGCACAGAGTCGGGCCAGAGGAAAGAGGCGCTGCCTTTGTTTTCCACGAGACTTTTCCTCCGCAGCTCAGACACATCTTCTCCTCCAGACTTCCTCTACTACAACTTCCTCCAGCCTTAAAATACACAGTGACTCCATCACTCATCTGACTGCAGCGAGTCATCTAGATAAAAGGGGATAAAAACATCCTACAAGGAAACAAGCAGGTTAATCACACAGGAGCAGTTTAACTGTGTCAGTCTGACAGTTTCTTTAGTGGAATAGATTGAGTTAGAACCAAACTAGGACATGATCCTCTTCTCTGGCCTGTTATTTCTCTGAAAGAACACTGGTCTGACTGAGCAGAGGCAGAGTGAGACACCAAACATCAGGCTGGACGTGGACACATCGTTCCATCACTGCAGAACAAACGGAGGAGCTACGGAGGACAGGACAGCAGCATCGTCAGACTTGTTCCATGTTTGGGGGAGGAACCGACCTCAGACCGTGGTGAACTGATCTCTGTGCTGCCTCCCAGTGGATACACTGCTCAACTACCACTCCAACACAAGAACCTTTGGGAGAATCTATGCTCTACACAAGTCTACACACTGCCAGGCATGGACACAGACTCAACATCCATACAGCCTAAAACAGCCTCATGTGGTTGCCATATCCGCATGAAAAGAGCCAGATCTGAGCAGGAACGGAGCATAATGTTCTCACACACAGACAGGATGTAGAGCAGACTCTGAGGCTCTGATGGAACCAGAGCTCATAGATCTATGTTAACCAGAGAACGCTTCTTCATCTATAGGATTAAATTAAGTGGTATAGGAAGCTTCAGTCTGGTTTCTGACAGCCCCCCCCTCCAGCCCCTCTCCACGTCCTGCTCCTGGTTCTGCTCCTGGCTCTGCTCCTGGTTCTGGTCTGGGTGTTCAGCTCCTGGTGAGTCTCAGGGAGCTGCAGCTCAGGATCTGTGCAGGGTCTGGAGTGACCAGGTCCACCTTGAAACCTTCAGGGAGAGCCACCTTCAGGAGCTCCTCCACAAACCCCTGCAGGTCCCGGACCTCCTGGGGGCTCCAGGTGGGGCTGCGGTTGTCGTCTGGAGGAGTGAGCTCGGGGTCGGAGGTCACCAGGCCGCGGTAGCGCTGCTTGTCGTACTGATCCTGCGGCAGCTCCTCGGGACGGGGAACCCACTCCAGCCTCAGCCGGCTGAGCTGGGGGGGGCAGGGCCGGGGGCTGCTCAGGCCCTGGCTGGTCCTGTAGGAGAAGCGCTCACAGAGCAGAGCCAGGAAAGATCTCCAGGTGCAGAACATCTCCACGCTCAGCGCACGCACCGAGCACGTCCGCAGCTCGTAGTTCTCGGGGCCGTGGCGTAAGTTAAAGTGTAGCAGCCGGACCTGGAAGAGGAGAAGAGGAGGAGGGAGGAGCTGAGCACACAGCCTGCACCCCCCTACACACACACACACACACACACACACACACACACAGAGTCTCAGGCTGCATTCACACCAGAGCTGGATGCTCTGACAGTCAGAGAGTCTGGACATCCGGACAATGCTGGACCAGGCTGAAGGGTCTGGTCTGGACTCTGGTGGACAGGAAACTGAAGCAAGAAGAGGAGAGCAAGGAGGAGGAAGAGGAGGGAGGAGGAGTCAGGGGAGGGAGGAGGAGGAAGGAGGACAGTGACTTCAGGGAAGGAGCAGAAGAAAAGACAGATAGAGAGCCTGAGGTTTCACCAGCTCTCACTCTTCTCCTCCAGACTGGCCAGCTCTGGTGTGAACGCAACCTGGTACTGGTAGATTACTGGTCTGAGGTGATACTGGTATTGGTTATGGTACTAGTAAAGGTAGAGTTACTGGTATAATTACTGTTACTAGTACCAGTAAAGGTGGAGTTACTGGTACTGGTCCTCCCTGTACTGGTACTAGTACTAGTAAAGGTGGAGTCACTGGTACTGTTACTAGTACTGGAGTTACTGGTACTGGTTGTGGTACTAGTACTAGTCATAGTAAAGGTGGAGTCACTGGTACTGGTTGTGGTACTAGTAAAGGTTTACTTTCTGGTCCTGGTGTCTCGTACCTCAGCCTGTGTGTTGAGCAGCAGCAGCGCTCCCGGTGGCGCCCCCCGGAGGCGGTGGGGGCCGGGGCCGGGGCCGGGGCCGGGGCCGGGGCCGGGGCCGGGGCCGGGGCCGGGGCCGGGGCCGGGGCCGGGGCCGGGGCCCTGCTGCAGCAGCTCCAGCAGGGGGCGTATCTGGAAGAAGTCGGCCTCCCGCCGCAGCAGCGGCAGCTCGGAGAAGCCGTCGGGCAGGTCCAGGCAGCTGCAGCGCAGGAAGTTGAGGACGTAGCGGAACAGCTTCCCGTCCCGGTCGATGAACACGTTCCCCTGCGGGTCCCGCAGCAGCGGCATCTGCCCGCTGAACATGGCGCCCAGCATGGAGTCCCTGCAGCGCGTCAGCGTGTCCAGGGTGGTGGTGTAGAGCTCCCCCCCCACGTTCAGACACACCGGGTCCTGCAGCGAGCTGCTGCCGGCGTTCAGGTTCAGCATCTCCTGCTGGGTTCCTCCCAGAGGGATCGGCACAGCGTCTGCCTGTCTGTCTGAAGGCCCGGGCTCAGCTTCTGCTTCAGGGTCAGGTCTGAGGTCCTGGACCTTCTAGAGCCTCTGAGCAGACCTGCTGCCTCTGAAGCCTGCAGCTTCTCCGTCTCTCTGAGTCAGTTTCACGTCTGGTTGCTGGGAGAGAGCACAGCAGCATGCTAATAGCTGCTCCTCTGGCTCCAGCTCCTCCAGGGTCCCTTTATTCTCAGCCCAGACCCCCCCGATCAGCCCCACACACACACACACACACACACACACACACACACACACACACACACACACACACACAGGCCGGAGCTGTCCGAGCTAGACACCGGGGAGCAGCAGTTTAAAGCGACAGCTCTGAGTGCTGCTTCTGTCCCACAGAACAAACCTTCTCACACACCTTTTGTTTCACATTCCCATTGGAATGTGAAACAAACTTTCTGTAAAACACTAGACCTGACAACTTCAGATTGACAAGCAGCAGAAAGTCTAAACGTTCATGACGTGACCTGTGAGTGAAAATAAGAAATAAACGCTCAGAGTTCAGCAGCGAGGGAGTCAGCTCATGCTCAGGCTGAGCCACTCAACCACCAGAAAAGAGTTGAGCTGCAGTGAAAGGAAGAAGTTCCCTTTACAATGACTAAATCTTCAGTCTTTAAAATGTGGCTTTCACCTGAGACAGAGTGCCCTCCTAACAGAGTAACAACACACGCAGGGTTCTAGTTTCCAGATGTGTTGGACAGAGTGAGGGGAGAGAGTGGCTGTGTGTGTGTGTGTGTGTGTGTGTGTGTGTGTGTGTGTGTGTGTGTGTGTACCTGCATGTGCAGCAGGGCCCGCTCCACCGCCTGCTGCTGCAGCAGGGTGACGGTGCAGCCTCCGAACCCCCCCCCGGTCATCCTGCTGCCATACACCCCCTCCACCTCCAGGGCTGCTGCCACCAGCTGGTCCAGCTCCCTGCAGCTCACCTCAAACTGGTCCCTGGAGGGGAAGTTAGGCTAGGTTAGGCTAGGTTAGGCTAGGTTAGGCTAGGTCAGGCTAGGTTAGGCTAGGTTAGGCAAGGTGTGTTAACTAAGTTAAGTTAAGTTACATTAGCGGCAGATGATGCTTCACCCAGATCTCCTCTTTGGATTTGAAGCAGCAACCTTTGGGTTGAAAGCTCTCAGCCTTAACCTCAACAAGGTTGTGTGTGTGTGTGTGTGTGTGTGTGTGTGTGTGTGTGTGTGTGTGTGTGTGTGTGCCCCCTACCTCAGGGAGGTGTGACTCTCCACCATCAGTTTCCCAAACTCAGCGTAGTCTCCTCTCTGCAGCGCGGCGGCGCCTCGAGCCGTCCTCTCCGTCTCCTCGATGACATGACGCGCCCGGCGGTACGTCACCTCCTCCAGCCGACCTCTGACCTCTGGGGGAAGGGGGGGGGGGGTCAGTTTGTGATCTGAGCTGAGACTCCTCTTCCCAACCTGCTCTGCTTTCATCTTTCACCCTGTACACTAACTCAGAGTCTGAGCATTTCTGAACATGTGGTTTCAAAGTTGGGATGTAGGGAGGAAGGCGGGGTGGATGGATAGATGGATGGATGGATAGATGGATGGATGGATGATAGACAGATAGATGGATGATGGATGGATGATACAGACAGATGGATGGATGGATGGATGGATGGATAGATGGATGGATGGATGATAGACAGATAGATGGATGATGGATGGATGATACAGACAGATGGATGGATGGATGGATGGATGGAGGGATGGATGTATGGATGGATGGAGGGATGGATGGATGGAGGGATGAGGGATGGATGGATGGAGGGATGAGGGATGGAGGGAGGGATGGAGGGATGGAGGGATGGATGTATGGATGGAGGGATGGAGGGATGGATGTATGGATGGAGGGATGGAGGGATGAGGGATGGATGGAGGGATGGAGGGATGGAGGGATGAGGGATGGAGGGATGGAGGGATGGATGTATGGATGGAGGGATGGAGGGATGGATGGAGGGATGGATGGAGGGATGGAGGGATGGAGGGAGGGATGGAGGGATGGAGGGATGGATGTATGGATGGATGGATGGAGGGATGGATGGAGGGATGGATGTATGGATGTATGGATGGAGGGATGGAGGGATGGAGGGATGGATGGAGGGATGGAGGGATGGAGGGATGGAGGGATGGATGTATGGATGGAGGGATAGATGTATGGATGGAGGGATGGATGGAGGGATGGATGGAGGGATGGAGGGATGGAGGGATGGAGGGAGGGATGTATGGATGGAGGGATGGATGTGTGGATGGAGGGATGGATGGAGGGATGGAGGGATGGATGTATGGATGGAGGGATGGAGGGAGGGATGGAGGGAGGGAGGGAGGGAGGGATGGAGGGATGGAGGGAGGGATGGAGGGATGGAGGGATGGAGGGAGGGATGGAGGGATGGAGGGATGGAGGGATGGAGGGATGGAGGGAGGATGGAGGCCCACCCTCCAGGTCCTGCAGGCTGGCCTCCCTCAGGCTGCTCCGGCCCAGTGCGGCTGCGGCCTGCTCACACTGGGAGCGGCGCAGCGGATACTGGGAGCTGCCCAGTGAGTGTCTCACGTTGGAGTTGGTGATGAGGACGACCAGGCCAGGGAGGGACAGGGGGACGGGGGACGCCTGCAGAGACCTGTCACACACACACACACACACACACACACACACACACACACACACACACACACACACACACACGTCACAACACCTCTGTCCAGAGTCCAGAGGGCCAGACTCTGACGAGTGCTGGACTCTGAGTTACAGAATAAAGAATCAATCAATCAATCAATCAATCAATCAATCAAGCATGATCATTTTCAGCTCGGACGTGATGAACGGAGCCATCTGAGCGCCTCTACCTGCAGTCGATGAGCAGCGCGTGTCCCTCTCGGCCCAGAACACACACAAACTGGTCCATGATGCCACAGGGGACGCCTGCGTGTGTGTGTTCAGCCTGCTGACAGGCCAGAGCTGTCCCCACCTGGTCCCCATCATCTGAGGACAGCACACACAACCTGAGGACATGTCCCACAGAACCTGAGGACGTGTCCCACAGACCTGGGTCTGCTAGATCGCATGGCTACAAACACTACGTAGAGTTAATCAGAAAACATGACAACAAGCAACTCAATTCTACACATTTCTGTGTAGAATTGTGCAGTCAGTTCAAGTCAATTCAAGTCGGAGAAAGCTGCTTTTTTTTCGCTATTTTACTTTACACTACACACACACACACACACACACACACACACACACACACACACACACACACACACACACACACACACACACACACAGAGTGTGACCTGGCTTCAGCTGCTGCAGGAAGGTGTAGACGGCCACCTCCAGGGAGGCGGAGCTGGACAGACCCCCCCCCAGAGGAACACTGCTGCTGATCACTGCCCTGAAGCCTGGGACAGGAGGAGCTGCAGACACACACACACACATACACACACACACACACACACACACACGGTCTTGTTGAGTCCAAACAAGTCTGGAGTAAAACAATGTGTGTGTGTGTGTGTGTGTGTGTCTGCCTACCTCTGTAGTGCTCGATCACTCCCTTCACGTAATTGGCCCAGCTCGGTTTCCCTGGCGACAGCGTGGACCCGTCGCCATGGAGACTGAGCTCCAGTCTCCATGGCTGGTCCGCGTCCTCGGTGGTCGTCACCACGGTAACGGAGCGGTCGGAGGTGGGACTCCCGACCATCACGGTGACCAGAGGCAGCGCCTGAGGAGCAGAGCAGAGTCCTCCTGGTTCTGCTGGTCCCACTGGTCCCACTGGACCAGAACCAGCACAACAGAGCTGTAATGGGCTCAGTAAGAGCCTGTCACTGTCAATCATCGACAGCTGATCAATCACATGCAGGGAAATGCAACTGAGACCAACCGGCCAGTTACTCTCATCAGACTGTAATCCCTTAACACTGAAAGGTGAATTTGCGTTGTGTCGTTGACTGGAAGGTCCGCCTCCTTTCTGATCCGGATCACAGTGCTGGTTGCAGAATTTGGTTTTTACTTCGGTGATTGTAAAAGAAAAACTCAGGAAAGAACTTGAGGAAGCCGGCTTGATGATTAGTTGGTTTAATCAGTTGGTCCAAATGGTCGTACAAAACAAACAACTGGAGAATCTCAAAGGAACAATCATGCACAATGATCACAGAGTGGCACTCAGGATCATGTAACACAACGTCCAGGAGAATTCTGAGGGAATGTTGGTGGTCGAGATCTTTACATCTGCTTCAGGGGGATTGGATTTCAGAGAAGAATCAATGGAAAATATGGGGAGGGGGAAAGGCTGGGTCTACTGTGAGCATGATTTAATCATGTGTGGTGGTGGCGGTTGATCAAGGCGGTCCTGTTGATGTCTGTAGATCATCATGTTCAGTAAATGAGTGTGGGGAAGTTTGGTAGGTAGGCTATTGTTTTATGTAACAACACTGATTATCTGGAACTCATTATCACGACTTGTCTATTAACATCCACTGTCCTCTGTCACAACTGTTACCATTCATACACATCATTATTGATTATTACCAAAATACAGTATTATCACTGAATGACCAGATAGGTTCTATCCAGGTCTTTGTGTGTCTCAGCGTGTGGGTATGTATATGTGTGATTGTGTGTGTGTGTGTGTGTGTATATGTGTGATTGTGTGTGTGTGTGTGTGTATATGTGTGAGTGTGTGTGTATGTATATGTGTGATTGTGTGTGTGTGTGTGTGTGTGTATGTGTGATTGTGTGTGTGTGTGTGTGTGTATGTGTGTGTGTGTATGAATGTATATGTGTGTGTGTATGTATGTATGTATGTATGTATGTATATGTGTGTGTGTGTGTGTGTGTGTGTGATTGTGTGTGTGTGTGTGTATATGTGTGATTGTGTGTGTGTGTATGTATATGTGTGATTGTGTATGTATGTGTGTGTGTGTGTGAATGTATATGTGTGTGTGTGTATGTATGTATGTATGTATGTATGTATGTAAATATGTGTGTGTGTATGTATGTGTGTGTGTGTGTGTGTGTGTGTGTGTGTGTGTGCGTGGTACCATGGGCAGCACCAGGCCCTGGTTGTAGTCTGTGTGCTCCCCCAGCAGGTTGACTCTCCCCGGGGCGGACACCGCGATCCTCGGAGTCTCGTCCGGACCGAACTCCTCTCGGTACCGGAGCAGAGCGGCGGCCAGCAGGGCCCGTACCGGCGGCACCGGAGAGGCCATGAGTCCAGAACCAGGAGAACAGAACCAGGAGATCAGAACCAGGAGAACAGAACCAGGAGAACAGAACCAGGAGATCAGAACCAGGAGATCAGAACCAGGTGAACAGAACCAGGAGATCAGAACCAGGAGAACAGAACCAGGTTAGCAGTACCGAGGACAAGTTTTGTTTACTTCCACACAGCGGTCACATGACACATGTCTGTGATTGGCTGAGCGGAGACCAGCTGACCTGCTGGGCTCACAGCGCCCCCGGAGGCCGCAGACAGCCACTGCAGAGTCCAGCCAGGAGGCTGGAGCTGCTTGAGCTGAGACTGAGGGAGAGGAGGTCAGAGCTTCATCTCCAGCAGAACCATGAGAAGACCAGGCTGTCACAGGAAGGCTCAGGCAGATGCAACTCATTACTTCAGTAACAGCTACTCTAATAACTGATGAGTTGATTTAGGCATAAAAGAAATGATTTGAGAAGGATTTCAAAATATGGTCTCAATTATTTGTTCTCAGCTTCTTAAACGAGAATATTTTCTGGTTTCTGTGACACAAAATTGAATGTTGATGATCTGATCTTTGTGAAACATGTGTCACCACTCTCACCATCTTCACATCTTTATAGCAACTAAACACGTCATCCATGGATGGCCCGACGGTGATGACAGATGATGGGAGACTCTGCTGAGAAACATCATAAAGGTCTTCCAGACTCTGGCTCCTGCTGACATGACTGAGCTCTGAGCTGGAGGTGGCAGGGGTCAGTGGTGGCACTGTCCCCTCCCAGCCAGGTCTGGGCTTCAGGTCCCAGCCTGTGGCGTGTGTGGAGGAGGGGTGGAGCTGAGGGAGCAGGCCACGGCACCAACACATCTTTACAGTGTTTTATTGATTTCTCTTCCAGCATCAAGTCAAACTATTAGACATACATACGAGTGATTGTCACAGAGCTGCTGCAGGAGCAAAGTGTAGAATATGTCAGATACAATAAATAAATCACCATCCTGCTTTAACACGTACAGCACGTTATCGTTTCTATTCTTTTTATTGCTACAATTCAGAATGAAAGATGCACAAACCTTTGGTCTGGAAACAAGCACATGTGCTGTGAAATGGTCAGAAACAGGCTCCAAACCTGTTTCCACATGAAATGCTCTAAAACAGACAATTGACTCTTCAAACATAAATATAATACCCCAAATATAATGTCTCATAAGACCAAACATCAGCTTCTTATTCACCTCATTTTTAAGATGTTAACATTTAATACTGATCTCTTCACACTACGTCAACGCTGCTTCAAGTCAAAATGTTCTTTGAAAATAAAGTATTTAAAGTTCTCATTGTCATGGATGGAAACAGCACAACTGGAATGTAGTAAAGATCGTCCGTGATAAAAGGACGACTGCATACAACATGAAAAAACATGGAGACGTTACGTCAGTGAAAGTGCCTGAAGCAGAACAGACACAGACTTGACTAAGCATCTAACACGTTATGGATCTAGGGCCGATATTGCTGACGCGTAACAGCAGATCTCACTGCTAATATAAAAACTACGCAACAACAAAGTCACTTTCAGTCACGCACTGATAGAAAGTAGATATGAAAGATTCAAAATATGTAAAACACTAAGAAATCTTCTTCAAAATAAGAAAATAAGCCTCATCGCGAAAACAAAGCTGACAGCTCCACAGCATCTTCTGCATCTCTGGAAAGAATCCGATTGTTTCTCTTTATGGCTTGATGTTCCTCCAGCCCGACCACCCTGTCTCCATGGTCTCCAGACCAGAGACCAGGAGGTCGGGACGGACGAGGAGGTCAACGAGAGGAGGCGCGTCCTCAGAGCTGCTCAGACAGAAACAACCGGACTCGGTCCTGGATCTTCTGACTCACTGTGAAGATGAAACGAGCAGCTGGTGCAGTTTGTTTTTAAGTCCTAGCTACATGAATCTTAAATGTATCAGTAATAGATTACTCTCACATGCTTCCAAAAGTAATATATAGGTAATATATAGGAATGAGTAACATATCATTTATAACAGGACTCCATACATCGTACAAACGTAAAGTCTGCAGCTTTCAAATGTGAAGAACTCCTGCAGCTTCCTGATGTTCAGCCTCCATGTTTGACAGAGAATCAAACATCTGGAACGATCTCCTCCTGGAGGGAATGTCTGGAACGAGGAGGAGACAGTTCTGGCTCCAGCTCCTCATGTAAACTGGTGGAACCTGGTGTGAAGAGGTTTGGTTTGCTCCTCTGAGGTCACGTCTCAGCTCTCATTTGGTCGGGTTCACTCCAGGAGTTTCTGTCCAGTTTGATCTTCTCGCTCCTCCATCACAGACTGCCATGTTGGAGCAAGATCAGATCATGGTTCCTTCAGGGTTCCTTCAAGATTTCTTCAGGGTTTCTTCAGGGTTTCTTCAGGGTTTCTTCAGGGTTTCTTCAGGGTTCCTTCAGGGTTTCTTCAGGGTTTCTTCAAGGTTTCTTCAGGGTTTCTTCAAGGTTTCTTCAGGGTTTCTTCAGGGTTTCTTCAGGGTTTCTTCAGGGTTCCTTCAGGGTTTCTTCAGGGTTTCTTCAGGGTTTCTTCAAGGTTTCTTCAGGGTTTCTTCAGGGTTTCTTCAGGGTTTCTTCAAGGTTTCTTCAGGGTTTCTTCAGGGTTTCTTCAGGGTTTCTTCAGGGTTTCTTCAGGGTTTCTTCATGGTCTCTGCATGGAGGTTTTCCCTGGGGACCTGGAGGTCGGTTTAGAAGAGCTGCTCCCACACGGAGACACCTTCACGTGGATGAAGAGCGACGAGGGCGAGAGGCTGGAGCCGTCCAGCTTCAGCAGCCGCACATGACGATAACCTGAGAGGAGGGACGTCGACAAGTCAGAGATCTACAACAACTAGATCTACAACTAGGTCTACAACATCTAAATCTACAACCAGATCTACAACAACTAGATTTACAACTAGATCTACAATCAGATCTACAACAACTAGATCTACAACCAGATCTAGAACAACTAGATTTACAACTAGATCTACAACTAAATTTACAACCGGAACTACAACAACTGGATCTACAACTAGATCTACAACAACTAAATCTACAACTAGATCTACATGATCCAAATCAACAACAACTAGATCTGCAACCAGAACTACAACTAGATCTCCATCTCGCCACCTGTGCGCAGGCTGCTGAAGGGCAGCGTGTACTGGCCCAGGAAGTCGTTGCGGGACGTGTAGTCGTGGTCCTCCACCAGGAAGCGGACCAGAGCCAGGTCCGGGACATGGACGGTGAAGGTGAAGGAGCAGTCCCAGCGAGGGTTGAAGCCTGGAGAGGGACAGAGACAGTCAGGACACATCTATGGAGCATAGGTCTGTCAGGAAATTATATCGTCTATGTATCCATGGATCTATCTATCTATCTATGTATCTATCTATCTATCTATCTATCTATCTATCTATCTATCTATCTATCTATCTATCTATCTATCTATCTATTTATCTATGTATCTATCTATCTATCTATCTATCTATCTATCTATCTATCTATCTATCTATCTATCTATCTATCTACCTATCTATCTATCTATCTATCTATCTATCTATCTATCTATCTATCTATCCTTCCATTTCTATGGTAACAGTGTACCATTGTTGTCTATGTGGTGGGTCTTCTTCCTGCAGTTGTCTATGGGGACTCCGTGGATCTCCACCCAGACCTGAGGGTCCACGATGGAGCTCGGTTTATCCCACTCTGGCTTAGGGAGCTGCTGCGCCGAGATCACCTGGAGACAGGGTCAGAGGTCAGAGGTCAGAGGTCAGGACAGAGGTCCTAGGACAGAAGGTCATAGGACAGATGGTCAGGGGTAAGGGGACAGGACAGAAGGTCAGAGGACAGAGGGTCCAAAGTCAGGGGACAGAGGACAGGACAGAGGTCAGAGTACAGAAGGTCAGGGGTCAGAGGACAGAGGGTTGGGCGTCAGAGGACAGATCGTTAGGAGTCAGAGGGTCGGAGGTCAAAGGAAAGGACAGAGATCAGAGAACAGAAGGTCAGGGGTCAGAGGACAGTGGACGGAGGTCAGAGGACTGAAAGTCAAGGGTCAGAGGATCAGAGGTCAGGGGACAGGACAGAGGTCAGAGGACAGAGGTCAGAGGGTCGGAGGTCATGTGCCCCAAGGGGGGCAGGGGACAGAGATCAGAGAACAGAAGGTCAGGGGTCAGAGGACAGTTAACAGAGGTCAGATGACAGAAGGTCAGAGGGTCGGAGGTCAGATGTCACACTGAGTGTGGTCTCACCCTGACGGTGAGCAGGACGGGCCTATGGCCTGGACCTCCGCCCACGTTCTCAGGGTTGAAGCTGCAGCCGGGCTGACACATGAAGGACGGTTTGAGGACGTAGCCACACTGAGCGTTCTGCAGGAAGCGGCCCCGGTTCAGGTCCATCTGCTCCCCCGGGGTCTGGAAGTTCAGGGCCACTGCACACAGCACAAGCTGTTAGGTTCCGGTCCGTAACTTCACACCACGTCACCTCTAGACACAGTGTGCTGCTTAAGAAGTCCTCAGGTCTCTCCACAGCTCTGGCTCCACCTGGAGCTCCTCACCCATCTGACAGCCCGCGTTCCACATCTCCTGAGGGTTGTAGTTGGACGACTGCAGCCGCTGGCCAGACGGGTAGATCCTGCTCAGCTGGTGACTGTTGTGACGCACAAAACTGATCCCTGGGAGGAGGAGGAGAGGGGAAGGAGGAGGAGGAGAGGAGAGGAGAGGAGAGGAGAGGAGTAGGAGGGGGAGAGGAAGAGGAAGAGATGAGGAGAGGAGGAGCAGGGGGAGAGGAGGAGGTAGGGGGAGGAGGAGAGGAGAGAAGGAGAGGAAGGAGAAGAGCAGAGGAGGAGAGGAGAGGAGAGGAGAGGAGAGAAGAGGAGAGGAGAGGAGAGGAGAGGAGAGGAGAGGAGAGGAGAGAAGAGGAGAGGAGAGGAGAGGAGAGAAGAGGAGAGGAGAGGAGAGGAGAGGAGAGGAGAGGAGAGGAGAGGAGAGGAGAGGAGAGGAGAGAAGAGGAGAGGAGAGGAGAGGAGAGGAGAGGAGAGAAGAGGAGAGGAGAGGAGAGGAGTAGGAGGGGGAGAGGAAGAGATGAGGAGAGGAGGAGCAGGGGGAGCAGGGGGAGAGGAGGAGGGGGGGAAGAGGAGGAGAGGAGGAGAGGAGAAGCAGAGGAGGAGGGGGGTGGAGGGGTGTCTGTTAATCACTCAGCTCCTAATCAGAGGTTCATGAAGATTGTACATAAATTAATATTGATAAGCTGGAGTTGTGGGCGGGGCTGTGGGTGGAGATGTGGGCGGGGCTGTGGGCGGGGCTTCTCTTACACATATATATATTCAAAAGACATGTGTAAGTGAACCCTCGTACCTGAGTCCTTGATGAGCCTCAGAGCGTCGCTCTCAGAGAACGAGGACATGTCCGTCTCGGGGTTTTTGGCTGCCTGCTCGAAGCCTTTGAAGGGAACGCTACGGGCGTAGACCACCAGCTGGGAGAGGGCGGGGCTTAGCTTGGCCGCCGCCTGAGATTCAGACAGAGATGCAGACTGAGGTGAGGACAGACTGAGGACAGACTGAGGTGAGGACAGACTGAGGTGAGGACAGACTGAGGACAGACTGAGGACAGACTGAGGACAGACTGAGGTGAGGACAGAGTGAGGTGAGGACAGACTGAGGACAGACTGAGGTGAGGACAGACTGAGGTGAGGACAGACTGAGGACAGACTGAGGACAGACTGAGGTGAGGACAGACTGAGGACAGACTGAGGACAGACTGAGGACAGACTGAGGTGAGGACAGACTGAGGACAGACTGAGGACAGACTGAGGTGAGGACAGACTGAGGTGAGGACAGACTGAGGACAGACTGAGGACAGACTGAGGTGAGGACAGACTGAGGACAGACTGAGGACAGACTGAGGACAGACTGAGGTGAGGACAGAGTGAGGTGAGGACAGACTGAGGTGAGGACAGACTGAGGACAGACTGAGGACAGACTGAGGTGAGGACAGACCGAGGTGAGGACAGACTGAGGACAGACTGAGGACAAACTGAGGTGAGGACAGACTGAGGTGAGGACAGAGTGAGGTGAGGACAGACTGAGGACAGACTGAGGTGAGGACAGACCGAGGCGTAGACGGCGTTCCCACCTTCTTGTCCTCTGTCCTCCTTCTTGGCTTGGCCTCGGAGCGGCTGGCCTCCTCGTCGGAGGAGCTGAGGTCTGAGGAGCTGGAGGACGCCTCCTCCACCTGCAGCTTCTTCCCCTTCACCAGGATCTTGAACTTCAGGTCCTGGACACAGAGAGCACACTCTATCACCCACAGCTCTACGACAGAGCTGTCCTCGGGCAGAATGTCATCCCGTGGCTGGAACTGATAAATGCCTGAAGAACCAAGATAAACAACAACAACTACAAACAACAGCCCTAAAGTAAACAACAGTGAGGACAGAGAGGTAGAGCAGTCTGTGGAGTGTAGCAGCTTCATGAGATCCATGCAGATTAGAGAGGAACCAGGACCAGGATGATCAGAGATTACTGGGGCACAAAACCAGCAGCTTCCAGTCACTCCAATCGGGGGGGGGGGGGTCTGTCTGTCTGTCTGTCTGTCTGTCTGTCTGTCTGTCTGTCTGTCTGTCTGCCTGTCTGTCTCTGTCTGTCTGTCTGTCTGTCTCTGTCTGTCTGTCTGTCTGTCTGTCTGTCTGTCTGTCTGCCTGTCTGTCTCTGTCTGTCTGTCTCTGTCTGTCTGTCTGTCTGTCTGTCTGTCTGTCTGTCTGTCTGTCTGTCTGTCTGTCTCTGCCTGCCTGCCTGCCTGCCTGTCTGTCTGTCTGCCTGTCTGTCTCTGCCTCTGTCTGCCTGTCTGAATGTCTGTCTGCCTGTCTGTCTCTGTCTCTGCCTGTCTGTCTGTCTCTGTCTCTGCCTGTCTGTCTGTCTGTCTCTGCCTGTCTGTCTGTATGTCTCTGCCTGTCTGTCTGTCTCTGCCTCTGTCTGCCTGTCTGAATGTCTGTCTGTCTGTCTGTCTGTCTGTCTGCCTGTCTGTCTGTCTCTGTCTCTGCCTGTCTGTCTGTCTGTCTGTCTCTGCCTGTCTGTCTGCCTGTCTGTCTCTGCCTGTCTGCCTGTCTGCCTGCCTGTCTGTCTGTGTCCCGTGGAGTCATTCTGAGGTGAGACTCACTTCAGGAAACATGGAGATTCAGATGCAGGAAATACCTTTATAGATCAGTGGACACAATCTAATATTTACTGTCACTATTTGTCAAGAAGAGCGTTCCTGGTTGAGATGTTCCAGATGTTCCTGACAGACACGTTCTCCTGCTCCACCTCATCTTCAGCTGTCAGCAGCAGCTCCTCTGACAGGCAGATTAGAGCCGTCACATCCTGCTTACCTCTGGAGACGGCAGCTTCTGTGGGTTCAGATGATCCAGAGGTTCCTGCAGCAGCTTCTCTCCCAGGATGGAGCGTAAGTGTCGGGCCATCACCTCCTGCTGCTCCAGGCTGCAGTGGTTCTCCAGAGACAGGACCAGAGGGAACGGAGAAGCCTGCAGAGCAGTTCAGACATCCATCACTCACGTCAGCCAGGTTCTACCTGAAATGTTCCCCAGAGTCTACAGACTGAGCTGAGCTGGAGATGAGCTCCTGATGGAGATCATCTCCAGCTCAGCTCCATCAGTACAGCCTCCAAACACCCTGGTTAACCTGAACATTTAACCTGGTTAACCTGAACATTTAACCTGGTTAACCTGGAGAAACATCCTAAGGTTCTGGAGGTTTATTTCATCTAAAAACATGCTGACATCATGGCAAAAACATGACATTTAAAGGGTTAAAATCTCTCAAAAATTAAAAAATTGAGCAAACTACTGAATGGATTTCAGTAGTTTGCTCAGATAAAGGTGATCAACAGCTGATCAAAGCAGACTGTAGAGTTCATCTGTAACTAGTGAGATGCTTCTGAGTGGAGGATCAGTCTGTGAAGGTCCATGATGCTCATGATGGAGACTTCACTTCTGGATTGTTCTGGATTTCTTTCTCTGAAGATGATTGAGTTTGAGAGCTTGTGTGTGTGTGTGTGTGTGTGTGTGTGTGTGTGTGTGTGTGTGTGTGTGTGTGTCTTGACCTTGAAGGCGTACTCGTCGATGGTCTCGATGACGTCTACAAAGGGAACCTTGGAGGTGAGAGTGTGGCCGTGGTAGATGACGGGTTCTCCTCGGTCTCCATCCCAACAGTCCAGCTCCACACAGCGACAGCCATGACTCAGAGCTCTGAGGAGGAGGAGAGGGGAGGAGGAGAAGGGAGCAGGAGGAGGAGAAGGGAGGAGGAGGAGAGGGGAGGAGGAGAGTGGGGAGAGGGGATGGGGGGGGAAAGAAGGGAGGAGGAGAGGTGGGAGAGGGGAGGAGGAGGAGGAGAAGTCAGCAGATTGTCAGTATACAGTGTGTATGTGTACGTCAGCTGGTCTGGGATCAGCTGCAGGTCAGGACCTGATGTAGGGCTCAGTGCTGCTGTCCCCGGTCAGCTGGTCCCCGGTCAGGTAGGTGTTGTGGGAGGAGGAGATGAAGTAGTGGGCCAGGGGCCGCTGCATGTCCTGGTGCAGGAGGGCGTGCTCCGGCCTGAACACACAGTTCTCCTTGGACAGCATGTACATGGTGAAGCCGTTAGGAGTCATCATCTGGTTCTTCTGGGCTGGACCACAGGACAAGCACAGGACAACCATCACAGTCCACACACCTACCAACAGGCCTTCATCATCTGACCACCTGTCAGTCAAACACCTCTCTGGTTCTCATCTCTTCATCTCATCTTCTCATCTTCTCATCTTCTCTCATTGTATTAGGCTGCAGAGCTACAGCTCATACCCCACTCGTTGAGCTCGTAGGTGAGGATGAGGCTCTGGGCGTGTGTGAGCGAGGCGTCCTCTTCCTGTTCCAGCAGGAAGTCCCTGAGGTCCACGGTGGACAGGACGCAGCCGTTGGCCGAGAAACGCAGGAAGACGGCGTCCAGCTCTGGACGGCGCAGCAGCTCCCTGCAGAACACCTCGATCTCCCCGTGGTCCAGACGGCCATCAGCCGAGCGGTCACACTTCTGACTCACACACACACACACACACACACACACACACACACACACACACACACACAAATGACATACAAGGGAGCAGTTAAATTTGAAGGAGTTAGAATTTGGTAAAACTAGGACTAGCATCTATGAAGTCAGATCGTTTGGACTGAGTTCAGACCAGAATACGTTTATTTCCTAACATCTGGATTTTATTTTGAGCATTTTAAATTCCTCTGGAGTTGTGAGCCGTCAGCACAGACCACGGGTCCTACGCTGTCTCAGCCTGAGGCAGCAGCTCTGCCCCAGGACTCTACGTGCTCCAGCTCTGTACCTGGAA
>CM055207.1:457498-497498 GCA_029224185.1 Karalla daura | reverse complement strand
GGAGGAGGAGGACATGTACTGGTCTGAACCAGTGGAGGAAGAGGATACGTACTGGTCTGAACCAGTGGAGGAGGAGGATACGTACTGGTCTGAACCAGTGGAGGAGGAGGATACGTACTGGTCTGAACCAGTGGAGGAGGAGGTTACGTACTGGTCTGAACCAGTGGAGGAGGAGGATACGTACTGGTCTGAACCAGTGGAGGAGGAGGATACGTACTGGTCTGAACCAGTGGAGGAGGAGGATATGCACTGGTCTGAACCAGTGGAGGAGGAGGAGGACATGTACTGGTCTGAACCAGTGGAGGAGGAGGATACGTACTGGTCTGAACCAGTGGAGGAGGAGGATACGTACTGGTCTGAACCAGTGGAGGAGGAGGATACGTACTGGTCTGAACCAGTGGAGGAGGAGGATACGTACTGGTCTGTACCAGTGGAGGAGGATACGTACTGGTCTGAACCAGTGGAGGAGGAGGACACGTACTGGCCTGAACCAGTGGAGGAGGAAGATACGTACTGGTCTGAACCAGTGGAGGAGGATACGTACTGGTCTGAACCAGTGGAGGAGGAGGATATGTACTGGTCTGAACCAGTGGAGGAGGAGGACACGTACTGGTCTGAACCAGTGGAGGAGGAGGATACGTACTGGTCTGAACCAGTGGAGGAGGAGGATACGTACTGGTCTGAACCAGTGGAGGAGGAGGATACGTACTGGTCTGAACCAGTGGAGGAGGAGGATACGTACTGGTCTGAACCAGTGGAGGAGGAGGATATGCACTGGTCTGAACCAGTGGAGGAGGAGGATACGTACTGGTCTGAACCAGTGGAGGAGGAGGATACGTACTGGTCTGAACCAGTGGAGGAGGAGGATACGTACTGGTCTGAACCAGTGGAGGAGGAGGATATGCACTGGTCTGAACCAGTGGAGGAGGAGGACATGTACTGGTCTGAACCAGTGGAGGAGGAGGATACGTACTGGCCTGAACCAGTGGAGGAGGAAGATACGTACTGGTCTGAACCAGTGGAGGAGGATACGTACTGGTCTGAACCAGTGGAGGAGGAGGATATGTACTGGTCTGAACCAGTGGAGGAGGAGGACACGTACTGGTCTGAACCAGTGGAGGAGGAGGATACGTACTGGTCTGAACCAGTGGAGGAGGAGGATACGTACTGGTCTGAACCAGTGGAGGAAGAGGATACGTACTGGTCTGAACCAGTGGAGGAGGAGGATACGTACTGGTCTGAACCAGTGGAGGAGGAGGATACGTACTGGTCTGAACCAGTGGAGGAGGAGGATACGTACTGGTCTGAACCAGTGGAGGAGGAGGATACGTACTGGTCTGAACCAGTGGAGGAGGAGGATATGCACTGGTCTGAACCAGTGGAGGAGGAGGACATGTACTGGTCTGAACCAGTGGAGGAGGAGGATACGTACTGGTCTGAACCAGTGGAGGAGGAGGACATGTACTGGTCTGAACCAGTGGAGGAGGAGGACACGTACTGGTCTGAACCAGTGGAGGAGGAGGATACGTACTGGTCTGAACCAGTGGAGGAGGAGGATACGTACTGGTCTGAACCAGTGGAGGAGGAGGATACGTACTGGTCTGAACCAGTGGAGGAGGAGGATACGTACTGGTCTGAACCAGTGGAGGAGGAGGATACGTACTGGTCTGAACCAGCTGTAAACCTCTGGAAGATTGTGAGAAGCAGCTGTTGTGTTGCTACAAAGCAGAAGAACACTAGTGGCCACGCTCCTTCTACGGCCCCAATGTCCAGACCAGGAGGAGAGCAGGAGGAGGAGCAGGATGTGAGGAGTAAGGAATGCGTGGCATGAATGGACCATGGAGGGTTAGGGTAGGAGAATCCTCATGTGAGCTCTGATGTGGTTGTGGGTTCACTGGGACTCAGTCTGTACTCGGATACTCAGAGCGGCTCTGTTTACTCCCAGTGTGGAGGAGATAAAGCAGCAGCAGGCTCACACACCATTGTTCTGCTGCCTGGATCACACTGATCATGTGACTCCTGGCGTGTGTGTTCTCTCATATCTGCAGGACAACAGTGAAATCCGTGTGCAGACTGTGTGTCCCAGTTCCTCTGGATAATCCAGACTGGGGACTGTTCCTCCACCGGAACGTTCTGGAGTCATCTCTCAAAACCCCGATCTGATCTTCCACTGGCTGCCTGGCAAACAGCAGGTTGATTCTAAAATCTTGATCTCAAGCTCCAGAGCTTTACATGGAGAACAGATCTACAGAACATCTGCAGTCTGTCCCAGAGGAGACCTCGCATCATCATCACCGTCCTGTTACTTCCCTGCTCAGTGATTTTATCTGAGTGCAGTGCTAGGTCATGAAGGTCTTCTTCTCCTTCTTCTCTGAGTGCCGTTGAACCTCGGCCCCTGAGCTCTAACCTCCCTCCCTCTGAGCAGATGATCTGGTTCTCACTCCGCCACGTGTCTTCAGAGCCGAGGTTTCACTGATCGGAGCCTCAGACTCACCTGGACACTTCAGCCCTCACAACGACTTTGAGCCCCCCCAGGCCGGTTGTCCCCGATTTAGGAGATTAAAAAATGGTCACCTTAGTCTAAAAGTACACAATAAAGTTAAGTTGCCTTGACTCAACTCACTCGTCCCAGGCTGATTGGATGCCGCTGAGTCGGAACTGTAAACTGAGTATCCGAGGAGCTGAACACAGCTGAGGAACCTCTGGACAGAACATGTCTCGTTTCCATCACAACAATCTCTTAAATGTTTATTATGTACAATTCATCAAAATTATTGTTGTATTTTCCCAATGTTTAAATCCTAAAATTTTGATTTCTAAATGTTTTAAATCGTATTCAATAGTTATTCAGTGTTCTCTCATGTTATTACCCTGCGTTGGTAACAGTGTTATTACCACTGTGTTGTTACTGTGTTATACTCCACAGTAAGGAGAGACTGGATGCTCTCCTCTGATTCCTCAGCTCCAGATAACAAGCTGCTGCTGCGTGCACTAAATGACTCCACACACACACACACACACACACACACACACACACACACACACACACACACACACAGGAACACAGGAACACTCACCCAGGTTCCTCAGAGGGTCGATGGTCTTCTGCTCGGACGTCCCGGCTCCGTTCTTCAGCCCGGAGGCTGAACGCTTCTTGTTCCCCAGCATCAGAGCGCGAACCTGCAGCCTGGAGCCCGCAGCTCTGAGGAGGAGAGAGGGAGGAGGAGATGCAGGTCTTCAGAGGAGGAAGAGGGGCGGGAGGAGGAGCAGGAGGAGGAGCAGGAGGAGGAGGAGGCTCAGTTCATGGTCCAGCAGTCAGAGAAGCTCCCCTGATCTTGGAGCTGCAGAGATTGAAGCGTTGAAGCTCCAAGCTGATGTCACTACAGCTGAGAGCTGCCTCCGCTAGACTCTTTCAAAATAAAAGCTTGGAGACGTTTTGCTGTGGGAGGACGGTAACACTCCCTTCCACCCACCCATCCACACACACACACTCACTCACACACACACACACACACACACACACACACACACACACACAGGGCTGGTCCTGGGAACATTATCATCTTTCACATGACAGTAATGGCAGTTTTTCACAGAGCTGCACAAACACTGCATTTACATTACCAACCAGGGCACACTAAACTAAGAAGATAAAAACAAGATGAACAGCAAAACAACTAAAACCAATCACAGGAAGCTTTATTGTCATGTGTGTATACTATATGTATTGTATGTGAGCATGTCGGTGCTGCTATATGTCTACATGTATATATGCCCTTTCCTTTCTTGCCTTTAACGAGTTTGCTCAGGGATGCAGAAAAAAATCAGTGCAAACAATAAAGACAATAAAGTAATGCTACATCGTATCGTATTTGAGTTTACTGAGTTTAGCTCATGTCATCTTCTGGTTTCTCTACGATCATCTTGACAATGAATCTGGAGAAACAGCAGCTCAGTCTGGTTGAAGTTCTCTCTCTAGTCCTAAAGCAGCTTCTGCAGACCTGACATGACAGACCTCGCTCTGTGACAGCAGCAGCATGGAGACACATGAAGAGCAGAGCTGCTGTGATCTTGTTCTGAAGGCTCAGTCTCGGTGTTTCCTGGAGGTCAGTGTCAGCTTCACCTCCACCTCAATTCCTCACACTCTAAACGGATTATCGACCAGGAGAGGAGCTGGGGAGGTGTGTCCTCCTCCTCCGCCTCCTCCTCCTCCCTGTCATCTCTCATTTCATCGACATTATGGTCAAACTGATGGAAACAGTTCCTATGTCTAACTGGCGCAATGTCTGTGTGTACCTGCGTGCGTTCATGCGTGTGCGTGTGTATGTGCGTGTTGTCCTCCAGGCGATAAAACTGGGAATGAAACAATGAACCAACTGAACTCACAGACCAGCAGCTTTGTGTCAGAGCTGGATGTTGGGCTGAATATGATCAAATGTTTTTTAATTTCTCTATTTTTTCTCCGTTTCTCTGTGTGTTATTGAGACGCGGTCAGTTTTTCAGTGTTTCACTGAATCCACGCACAGAACAGTCGACCAGTGACGTCATCATCCTATTCTGTCTCTTTAAGGTGTCGCAGAGGGGCGCGGCCAGAGGCGTCAGGTGACCAGACCCGGAAGTGTCCTGACAACTCAGCAACTCAGACTTAACAACAAACGGTGCAACCATACACACACACACACACACACACACACACACACACACACACACACTTGGTCTGTCCCGTACACACACACTGGACCACAGCTGGACCAGACGGGGACCAGACTAGGACCGAGCTCCGGATGGGACGGAACCTCTGAGGTGATCTAGGCTAAGCTAAGCTACACTAAGATAAGGTAGGCTAGGCTTCAGAACCTGGAGAACTCCGCCAGCTAAAGCTAAATCTAGAGCTCAGTCTCACTGTTTTATTCCATCAAACTTAACAAACAGACGTGAAATCACTAGACAAACACAACACTGACGTGTCAAACAGAACTTTACAGAATAACCAGGACAAATAAAGCAGCTCGGAGTGAAGCTGGTTCAGCTGATGACAGAATATCAGTCATGACTGTAATGTTATTACTTGTCATCTGATGTAATCATAAATCCTCATCATCAACCTGATGCTGGTGCAGACACATCTACAGTGAAACCCTAAATGACTGATTCAAAGTCTTGTTTTGTCTGTGACTCAGTAACATCACATTTACTGTCACGGAGAAAAGAAACTGTCAGGCCTGGACCAGCTCCCTCCTCATGTTTGACCTGTGTGTGTGTGTGTCAGCTGTGTCCTCTCTCTCTGCTGCCTCCAGCCTGTCCCTGGTCCTCAGTCCCCGGTCCCTGGTCCCCAGTCCTCAGTCCCAGGTCCCCAGTCCTCAGTCCCAGGTCCCTGGTCCCCAGTCCTCAGTCCCTGGTCCCGGGTCCCTGGTCCTCGGTCCCTGGTCCTTGGTCTTGGGGTCATGCCCGTCCCAGCCATGACGGAGCCGCTGCTTGACCATCACAAACGCTTCCAGGCCGCCGTGGACGTCATCCACAACCTGCCCAAGAGCGGTGAGAGGCCACGCCCCCACCCCGACCTCACACACACACCCCGACCTCACACACACACCCCGACCTCACACACACACCCCGACCTCACACACACCCCGACCTCACACACACACCCTGACCTCACACACACCCTGACCTCACACACACACACACACACATGTACACACACACACACACTACGTTTGATATTCCTTTAGAAATGTGTGAACTCTATTCAGGCTTTTTTTTACTTTTAAGCCTCAAACCTGTGTTTACACGTTGTCTATTGTCTGAAACAGTCTCAATCTCTGTGTGTGTGTGTGTGTGTGTGTGTGTGTGTGTGTGTGTGTGTGTGTGTGTGTATGTTCTGCAGGTTCGTACCGTCCATCCTACGACGTGATGCTGCGTTTCTACAGCCTCTACAAGCAGGCGGTGTGTGGACCCTGCTCAGTGCCACGGCCCGGCTTCTGGGACCCAGTGGGACGCTACAAGTGGTGTGTGTCTGTGTGTGAGTGTGTGTGTGTGCGTGCGCATGTGTGCGTGTGTATGTGACTGTGAGTGTGTGTGTGTGTGCGTGTGTATGTGACTGTGAGTGTGTGTGTGCGCGCGCGCCTCAGTCCAGTTTTCTCTGTTGAGGTGCTTCCAGATAGAACACGCAGGCATCGCAGGTGGTGGTGAGCAAACCCATTCATTGTGTATGTGGTACCTCGGTGAGAGCACAGAGCCGGGTCGGCGCCTGCCGCCGTCTAGAGCTGAGATGTTTCACGTAGGCGCACCGCGCTGTGATGACATCACAGCGCCTCCAACAGGAGAGAGGCTGCTGGGTCACGAGTTCCAGAGGACTGTCACGGAGGAGCAGCTAATCCAGGTCCCTGAGCTCTGGGACTCCAGACCTAAAACTAAATAAACAAAGTGTGTTATCGATGTAGTTACAGGTAGGGTTAGAGGTAGTTTGAGGCAGGCAGAGGTAGGTAGAGGTAGTTACAGGTAGTTAGAGGCCGGTAGAGGTAGTTAGAGGCCGGTAGAGGTAGTTGCAGGTAGTTACAGGTAGAGGCAGGCAGAGGTAGTTGCAGGTAGTTACAGGTAGTTTAGAGGCAGGTAGAGGTAGTTGCAGGTAGTCAGATGCAGGTAGCGGTAGTTAAAGGTTAGTTACAGGTAGTTAGAGGCAGGTAGAGGTAGTTACAGGTAGTCAGAGGCAGGTAGAGACCTGCAGACAGTTGCAGTGACCGGTGGGGCTACTCGTCCTGCAGGGACGCCTGGAGTCGACTGGGAGAGATGAGCAGTGAGAGCGCCATGGAGGCGTACGTGGAGGAGATGAAGAAAGTAGCTCAGGAGGTTGGAAACACATTTATCTGTTTGATCCAGTCTGTCTGTCTGCCTGTCGGAGGCTCCAGGACTTCCTGTCAACCAGTAACCTGCGCTCTGGCTGCAGGTCATCGACTCCATGCCTATGGACGAGAAGACGGCGTCTCTGCTGCATCACTTCGAGCCTCTGTACCTGGTGATCGACGACATGCCCCGGCCTCCAGCCTCGCTGCTCTCACTCAGAGAAGGTGAGAAGGTAGCCAGCTGTGTGTGTGTGTGTGTGTGTGTGTGTGTGTGTGTGTGTGTGTGTGTGTGTGTGTGTGTGTGTGTGTGTGTGTGTGTGTGTGTGTGTGTGTGTGTGTGTGTGTGTGTGTGGGGCGGGGGTTAGGGTTAGAGTTAGTGATGGTGATGGGCTCATTTTGTCTCTCAGCTGTTAAAGGCAGTGATCTCAGTAACGGCTCGATGCAGAGGAGGGAGCAGGATGAAGAGCAGCTCAGAGAGCCCAAGGAGGAGCAGGCTCCTACAGGAGAACCAGTACCAGAACCAGCACCAGTACCAGTACCAGAACCAGAACCAGTACCAGTACCAGAACCAGTAACACACCAGGAGCAGAACCTGGACCTCACAGCTAACAAAGCTGCTAACGGTACAGAGAACACACGCACACTTGTGAACTTGTAAAGCCCACTTGTTCACAACATCCCAGCTGTAGGTACCAAACCCCTAGTACAGTCTAGACTAGTAGTCCAGACTAGTATAGTATAGTCTAGACTAGTATAGTATAGTCTAGACTAGTGCAGTACAGTCTAGACAAGTATAGTCTGGTCTAGTACAGTCTATTATAGTGCAGTATAGACTAGTATAGTATAGTCTAGTCAAGTATTGTCTCATATAGTCTAGTATAGTATAGTCTAGACTAGTATAGTGCAGTATAGTCTAGTATAGTATAGTGTAGACTATACTATATTAGACCAGACTATAGTAGACTACTATAGTATAGTATAGTACAGTATAGTATAGTATAGTATTAGTCTAGTCTAGTCTGAGCTCTTTGTCCTTTAACCAGAACTTCTATCTGGTCGCAGAGGATCCATGAGCTGTGGATTCTCCAGATCAGAGTCAGAACACTTCTCCTGGTCCTGGTGAAGCTCTGAGCTGCTCTGCTGGTTCCTGTGGAGCCTGGCGCCCCCTGCTGGTCTGGAGGCTCTGTGAGGGCAGACGCTCTGGTGACGGTGCTGCTCTGTCTCCTGCAGACTCTGGACTCTCTGAGGGTTTGTTGCTGACCAGCGACTCTGAGAGCGAGGTCTTCTGTGACTCCCTGGACTCTGTGGAGCAGCTGAGCAGCCCCAAGGTGAGACAGACAGGCAGAGAGACAAGCAGACAGACAGGCTGGCAGAGAGACAAGCAGAGAGACAAGCAAGCAGGCAGACGGACAGGCAGGCAGAGAGACAGACAGAAAGACAGACAGAGAGACAAGCAAGCAGACAGATAGACAGGCAGAGAGACAGGCGTGCAGACAGGCAGAGAGACAGGTGGGCAGACAGAGAGATAGGCAGAGAGACAGACAGTGACACAAGCAGTGAGACAGAGAGACAAGCAAGCAGACAGACAGACAGAGACAAGCAGGCAGACATACAGACAGGCAGGGAGGAACTGAGCTTCAGTCTCTCTGCTTTGAACCAGCAGGTTCCAGGAGTCTCAGCCAATGGGTTGGTGAATGGACACATCTCAGAAGAGTCTAAGCAGGAGGAGGTGCAGCAGGAGGAGGTGCAGCTGTGTGTGGAGGCGCGGCAGGTCGGAGCGGGTCAGGGGGGTGAGGGGGCGGACGACGGGAGGCGTCCAGGTCCAAACAGACGTGGTCGAGATGTCCGGAGGGAAAGCTCCCATCACAGCTGGAGAGAACGTAAGATTTGAGCAGGACGCTCCTTCTGCTGTCCCATGTCTCCAGGCCAGGAGGAGGTGATGAGGAGGAGCCGGTCTTACGGCCTGGCCTCCTCTTCCTACAGTCACTCAGACTCTATGGATCAGCTGTTGATGTTGGTGCTGCTCTCCTCTCACTGTCTCAGGCGGAGCTCCTCAGGGCAGCCCTCGGCGTGCTGGGGCCTCAGGGGGCGGGGCCTCAGGGGGCGGGGCCTCAGGGGCGGGGCGGGGAGGAGGCGACAGCTCGGAGGGCGACACAGAGCGGCTGCAGGAGGCGCAGCTGCAGCAGCAGATCGTGGTGGCACTGAGGAGGCTCCGGGAGGACATGAGGAGCGTGGTGGAGCGGCTGGAGGTGGTGGAGAGGCTGGCAGCTGCACACGTGAGAGCAGGGGCGGGGCTTCAAGGGGGCGGGGCCTCTCAGGGCCAGGGGCCTATGGGGCGGGGCCTCTCAGGGCCAGGGGACTATGGGGCGGGGCCTCTCAGGGCCAGGGGACTATGGGGCGGGGCCTCTCAGGGCCAGGGGACTATGGGGCGGGGCCTCTCAGGGCCAGGGGCCTACTTCATTTGTGAGACCCTTTTACACCAAACTGTTCAGGATAAAATAATAAATGATTATAAATGACAATAATGTCATTGCTGCTAATATTGATGGAATCGGCATGAAATCACAGATATAAACCTTTATCTTCAGCTTATTCCCTTTCAGCCTCTGTATGACTGTGTGTTATTGAGGAAAATAATATATATAATACATATTAGTGCTGTCAGGCAATTAAAAATGAATAATTAATTACAGGATTTGTAATTAATTAATCTAATTAGTCACATTTTAATATCATATCTGCTACAGGTCCCCAAATAAAGAATCTGAATTCTAGGACATTAAAAGCTGCATGACTGCGGTCTAGCTCAGCAGCAGCTGAGGACCATGGTCTGTTTCTCTCTGTCCTCTCCCTGGTTTCCTGCTTCCACAGCACTGTCGCTGTCACTATTATCTCCTTTATTTCGTTTCGGAGCAATGGAAACCTGTTCATAGCCCAGTCTAGATGGTGGTGGGAGGGTTAGACCTCCCTTTGCTGCTCTCCAGCTCACCTTATCCAGGGACTAGTGCTGTAGCTGAGTGTTGCTCCCACAACTCTCCTATTAGCCACTTATTAGCCTCTCTCTCCTATTAGCCACTTATTAGCCTCTCTCTCCTGTTAGCCACTTATTAGCCTCTCTCTCCTATTAGCCACTTATTAGCCTCTCTCTCCTATTAGCCACCTATTAGCCTCTCTCTCCTATTAGCCACTTATTAGCCTCTCTCTCCTATTAGCCACCTATTAGCCTCTCTCTCCTATTAGCCACTTATTAGCCTCTCTACTATCATTAGCCTCAGCTCTGTGTTTCACCATTCCTGTCATCTCCAGCACTCATAGGAAGCCTCACTATTCCAGCTGGCAAAGAAACCCAGCTGCACTCTCTACCAACTACTCCTTCACTCCCACCTCCCACCTAATGGGTAGAGGAGGGGGGACAGGTCTCCTGATCTCCAAATGGAAATGCACCCCCCTACTACCCCCACACCATTTCACCTCATTGGAGTACCATGCTGTCCAGGTGTCTGCTCCAGTCCAGCTCAGAGTAGGTCTAATCCACCGACCTCCAGGACAAACAGGAGAATTTATGGGTGACGCCCTCCTGTCATCCATTCCCAACCAGGAGTGTCCACCACTCATTCTTGGTGAAATGAATATTCACCTAAATTGTCCAAGTTCAGACAACTTCCTGTCTCTGATAAACTCCTTTGATCTAACATGAGTCTGCTCCCCTCCCACCACAGAGCTGCCAAAGAGCTCGACCTACTCCTCACCCACAACTGTTCCACAGACTGCCTCACAGTCACACCTCTGCACGTCTCTGACCACTTCTTTATTAACGTTATAATAATGCTTCGAACACTCCGGTCCCCTCCACCTTCTCTGGTTCCTGACTCAATACCCGACCCGACTCCTGGTTCAGGCAATGGTCACCTCCCACCTCGATTACTGCAATTCTCTCCTGGCTGGCCTGTCTTTTCCCTTGTGTGCCACAAAACCTCTCGCGTTAGCGTTAGCATTAGCATTAGCAGTCGCAGTAGCGTTAGCTGCGCTGACAGTGGAACTGGTCCCGACGATGAAATAAGTCTGGCTGGAGCAGCTTCAGTGATCTGAAAATGATGATTGTTTTTCTTTACAAAAGCTACAAATCCCCCCGGTCCTGTTGCTAGGCGACCATAGCGACTAGGTACGGGTCACGCAATGGGCCAAACTTGATATGCTCACGCATCGAATTGCTGCTCGTAATTAATGAATTAATCTAGCGAGTGCAGTAAAGTGCCGGCCCGGAGGCGTCCATACAGCAGATGTGTATTGGGTCTCGCTGTCTGTCCCAGTCTGTCCCCGTGACAGACAGGCTGCAGGTCCCTCTGGGAGCTGTCCATCCTGTGGGTCCAGCTGCTCATCAGTCATGTTGTTGTCTTCTGGACAGAGCTCGGAGTGGAGACTGTGTCCTCAGTGTTTAGCTGTCGCCTCAAAACAACAACAACAACAACAACAACAACAAGAAGAGGTGAGTCTGAGTCTCAGGAATTACTCCGACCCCCAAAGGGAAACGGATCCTGGGAAGAATAATCATCACAGACGTGTTGCTGATTTTCATGAATCAAAGCTTTGTTTGTGTCACAAATACAACAACATGCTCTGTTTGTACTTGAACCGACCACAGCTTCTTGATCTGATGTCCTTCTGAATCATTGTAATACAATATTTTAATGTTAATGCAGTTTTAATACCATATTCATTTGATTACTCAATGAATCACTGGAATAATCGATTAGATAATCGATTACTGAAATATTGAGTGTAGTGCGGATGCATCTTCTACAGCTGTTCCTGTGTGTGTGTGTGTGTGTGTGTGTGTGTGTGTGTGTGTGTGTGTGTTGGGGGTCAGGAGGAGGGGGCGTGGCCTCTGGACGTCTCTGCTCCCACGCTGCTGCTGCTGCTGCTGTGGCCGTTCGTGGCTCAGGGTCTGATGATGCTGCTGAGGAGAGCTCAGAGGAGAGGACGCCTGTCTTCATGAAGGATGCTCCTCCTGCTCCTCCTGCTCCTCCTGCTCCTCCTGCTCCTCCTGCTGCTCAGACAGGATGCTGTGTGCTCTCTGAGGAGGTGGAGGACATCATGGACTGTGGCTTCATGTCAGGATCAGGAGGTCCTGGTCTTCACTTCAGAACCAACAAGCAGGTGAACCAGGAGGACCACGCTGAGCAGCTCAGCATCGAGTCTGTAACCTTCAGGTTGTTATCAGTGTCAGCAGAGCGCAGTGTGTGTGTGTGTGTGTGTGTGTGTGTGTGTGTGTGTGTGTGTGTGTGTGTGTGTGTGTGTGTGTGTGTGTGTGTGTGTGTGTGTGTGTGTGTGTGTGTGTGTGTGTGTGTGTGTGTGTGTGTGTGTGTCTGACCATGCCTCTGTAATGAAGTCACTCTAATTAAAGGATTCTACGTAGAAGCAGAGCTCGTGTGGAGTCATTGACAACCCTTCTTCTCTCACTTTGAAGAATTTTCTTTTCTCACATTATTGTTTATGTATTATTATTCCAAGCAAATATAGATTCACAAATGACTTATTTTTAAATTCATTCTTATTAGTTTGTATTACGTAATGTTTTGATTTATTTTGGCATTAAAATGCAGTTTAATCAGTGCTTGTGCCACTGAGGTCATGGAGCCGTGTGGAGAGGTTCATTGAAGCTTTATTCAGTAGATCAAAGTGTCCCAGTCCCAGCGAGTGGCTGTCCCAGTCCCAGCGAGTGGCTGTCCCAGTCCCAGCGAGTGGCTGTCCCAGTCCCAGCGAGTGGCTGTCCCAGTCCCAGCGAGTGGCTGTCCCAGTCCCAGCGAGTGGCTGTCCCAGTCCCAGCGAGTGGCTGTCCCAGTCCCAGCGAGTGGCTGTCCCAGTCCCAGCGAGTGGCTGTCCCAGTCCCAGCGAGTGGCTGTCCCAGTCCCAGCGAGTGGCTGTCTCTGGCTCTGTCTCTGTCTTCTTGTTGCATGTGGTGAGCTGCCACAGCGCCCCCTGTCTGCGGTGAAATGAACCAAACAAAAAGACCAGAAGAAACAGCAGCTTGTCCAAAACAAATAATTTAATAGATTTTGTATAACATTTATATACAGAGGTTAACCTAACAAGGCTTTGTACAACTGGTACAAAAGTGGTCCACGCACTTCACCACATACACAGGACATGCAGCGGTCTCAGTAGGACAGACAGACTGAGGACAGAAGGTCTGAGGACAGAGAGGACAGACGGTCTGAGGACAGAGAGGACAGACAGTCTGAGGACAGACTGGGACGTCTGGTGGACGACAGTGTTGGCAGCACAGTTTAGCTTTAGCTAAAACACTGGGAACATGAAGAGGAAAGATGCAAAAATACTTTGGATCAGAAGAAAGGAGCCTCGGTTCCTCCACCTGTAACTCACGTCAGGACTGAACCTTCATCACAACCCTTCCTCATTTGGCATCACTTCACATACGGTAGCTGCCAAAAACACTGCTCTCACACACGCACAAACACACACACACACACACACACACACAAACACACACACACACACACACAGGGAAGCACAACAGGCTTGTTGACCAGGTGGTTTTGCAAATTCCTACATGTCACTGATCCCGGGCATCATGCACCTGCTTCCAGGAAGAGTCGCATCGTTTGGACACAGATCCACAGATCCCTGGCGTTCCCGGGCGTTCCCTGTGGACCCGGGCGTTCCCTGTGGACCCGGCCGTTCCCTGTGGACCCGGGCGTTCCCTGTGGACCCGGCCGTTCCCTGTGGACCCGGGCGTTCCCTGTGGACCCGGGCGTTCCCTGTGGGTCCTCAGGACTTTGGAAGAGCTTGTAAAGGGCAGCGACGTGGCCTGAGGTCTCTGCTGGTGAAGGTTGTAACTGTACATTAACTGAGACTCTCACAAACAAATGTTTTGTGAGATATTTTTCCTTTCTTTCCATGTCCCCTCAGAGGCGCCGTAGCGGAGGAGCTCAGCTGTGAGACACGATTCTCTCTGGGAAATATGAGGAAATTCTGGGAGGAGCTTCCAGTGTGGACCACAAATCCCAAACCTGCATTGAGGATGGCATTCCCAGACTTCTCCGGAGGCTGTTAGGAGTAAGAACGAAGGGAAGCTTGAAGCAGGGAATGAGCAGGATCTGGATGTTCAGCGTTCCTGAGGAGGCGTTACAGAATTCCACGGTTCCACCAGGAGCCTTACACCACCACCGTGTGGCGCCGCCATGCTCTGGACTTGTCCCGAGGCCCCGCCCTCCTCAGCACCACGGGACGTCCAGGCTCCGCCCATCCTGGAGAGGAGCAGGAGGAGGAGGAGGAGGAGGAGGGAGGTGCAGCCTCATGGGCCACACTTGGAAGAGGAATGGGGCGGGGGTCCGGAGCAGGTCCCTGAGGCTCCGCCCCCTCCTCCCGCCGCAGGTCCAGGTTCACAGACACAGGTCTGCTCCTCCTACGCAGCAGTGCCTCCTGGTGGCTGGAGGGGCGGGGGGGGGCAGGGGGGCGGGAGGGGCAGATCCAGAGTGGGACTGGGGGGCGTCTGATAGGCCGGAGCAGGGAAGGGGGAGGAGCCACCAACAGGGATCGAGGGTAAGTGCAGCCCCTGCTGTCGCTCTGAGCCATGACCCCTCCTCTCTCTCCGTTCTCCTTCTCATTCCTTTTCTCCTTCTTGGGAATTCTGTGCTCTCCCTCCTGCTCCTCCTGCTCCTCCTGCTCCTCCTGCTCCTCCTGCTCCACCTGCTCCTCCTGCTCCTCCTCCTCGCCGCTGCTCTCCGGCTGCTCCGGGCTCAGGGGTTTCTTGCGCTTGCGTGTTACAGCGGAGATGATGGACTTGGGCAGGAAGTCCCGGGCGCTCTTGGAACCTGAGGAAAGCTGCAGAAGGGAAAAGTTCATCTGAGCCGAGCTCTGCTCGTAATCATCAGTTTAATGAGGCTGAGTGACAGGACTGACCTTTGACCTAAGGGAATCGCTGGTGGTGGAATCTGTGGGGATAGAAGGAGAGGCAGGTGAGATGATGGAGGAGGAGGAGGAGGAGGTGTCTCTCCACACACTAGAATCCTCCCACTGGTTTATCTTTTGTTTATGGAACAAAAATGTGAACAAAAATGCCAACAACACAGAAAGGATGGAGGGAAAACAGAAAGAAATTAAGAGGAACACACACACACACACACACACACACACACACTCACTCATTGATTTGAATCCAGATGATTGCAAATCATGAACCCAATGACTGGATTCTGCACATCTCTCACGCACACACACACGCAGAGGAGGAGGAGCAGCTGCTCCTGGTCCTACCGAAGAGGCTGGTCCAGCGTCTCAGCTGGAGACAGAGCACAGACGTCCAGCAGGAGGAGGAGGAGGAGGAGGAGGAGAGAGGCAGTGAGCGGAGGAAGAAGACACAGTGAGTTGATTCAGAAGGAAGAATAAGGAGAGAGGAGAGGAGTAGGGAGTTCTTCTAGCTGGACTCAGAGTCCAGACCAGTCAGTGGGTGGACCAGTTACTGATTGGACTAGTTACTGGGTGGACTAGTTACTGATTGGACTAGTTAGCTAGACCTAAGCCTCACCTGAAGCCTCTCCAGGCATCCCTGGGCGGCCAATGTTGGACAGCAGGTGGTCAATGTTGGGGACAGGCTGCAGGTCACACTTCTCCTCTGGAGCCTTCACACACACACACACACACACACACACACACACACACACACACACACACAGGAAGTGAATGTGAGAACATGTCACAGTCCCAGCGTGCATCATGTTCAGACTAAGAGGTGTTGTCACAAACCTTCTCCTGGTTACTGAAGTCTCCACTCTCAAAGAACCAGTCATGCTGCAGAGGAGGAGAAGAGGGAGGAGCAGGAGGAGTGGGAGGAGGAGAGGGAGGGTGAGGAGAGGGAGGAGGAGGAGTGGGAGAAGGAGGGGGAGAGGGAAGAGAAGCAGCAGGGGGAGGAGTGAGAGGAGGAGGATGAGAAGACAGAATCATCACCATATCAAGGTCTATCATCTATCCATCCATCCATCTGCCCACCTCTCTCTCTCTGTCTCTCTGTCTCTCTCTCTCTCTCTCTCTCTCTCTGTCTCTCTGTCTCTGTCTCTCTGTCTCTCTGTCTCTGTCTCTCTCTCTCTCTCTCTGTCTCTCTCTCTCTCTGTCTCTCTCTCTCTCTCTGTCTCTCTGTCTCTGTCTCTCTGTCTCTCTCTGTCTCTCTGTCTCTGTCTCTCTCTCTGTCTCTCTGTCTCTCTCTCTGTCTCTCTCTCTCTCTGTCTCTCTCTCTCTCTCTGTCTCTCTCTCTCTCTCTGTCTCTCTGTCTCTCTCTCTCTCTGTCTCTCTCTCTCTCTCTGTCTCTCTGTCTCTGTCTCTCTGTCTCTCTGTCTCTCTCTGTCTCTCTGTCTCTGTCTCTCTCTCTGTCTCTCTGTCTCTGTCTCTGTCTCTCTGTCTCTCTCTGTCTCTCTCTCTCTCTGTCTCTCTCTCTCTCTGTCTCATTTACATTTACATTTACATTTATGCATTTAGCAGACGCTTTTATCCAAAGCGACTTACAAAGAAGAAGAGTAACAGGGTACATAGGGTGGGTCTAGAAGGAGTGTCATGGTGTAGTGCTAGGATAGGAGCAGCTCTCCGAGGAGCTAAGTCCTCAGTTTGAAGACCTGTACACTGACCAACAGGGGCGCCCCTGTTCTTGGTGCAGTGATGGAGTGTTAGGACAGGAGATGCTCTCTGAAGAGCTGGGTCTTTAAGAGTTTCTTGAAGACCAACAGGGACGCCCCTGTTCTGTTAGTGCTCGGTAGCTCGTTCCACCAGCGTGGAACAGCGTGTCTCTCTCTCTGTCTCTCTGTCTCTCTCTGTCTCTCTCTCTCTGTCTCTCTGTCTCTCTGTCTCTCTCTGTCTCTCTCTCTCTCTCTCTCTCTCTCCCTCTATCCCTCTATCCCTCTATTCATCTCATCTTCTCACGTGCAGGATGAGGGTCTCTATGATCTTGTAGCGGTCTGGCATGTGTGTGACCATGTCCGTCATGTTGTCCTCGGACGTCCTCACCAAGGTGGGACCGAACACCAGGGCCAGGTTCCTGGGCTCCATCTGCACAGAACCAGGACCAGAACCAGGGTCAGACTAGGGTCAGGACCAGGACCAGGATCAGAACAGGGTCAGGACCAGGACCAGGGTCAGACCGGAACCAGGACCAGGACCAGTGTCAGAAAAGGACCAGGACCAGGACCAGGCTCAGAACAGGGTCAGACTAGGGTCAGGACCAGGACCAGGACCAAAACCAGGGTCAGACCAGGGTCAGACCAGGGTCAGGACCAGGACCAGGTCCAGACCAGGACCAGGGTCAGACCAGGGTCAGGACCAGGACCAGGACTAGGACCATTTTTATTGAACAGGTATATGACACAAAGTGACTTTGTTCCTAAACAGTTTTAACAGAAATTGGAACACACACAAACATAAACAAACATTTGACAGACACACACACACACACACACACACACACACACACACACACACACACACACACACACACACACACACACACACACACACACACACACACACACACACACACCTTGTTCTTCTGGGAGTGGTCAGCCACGGTCTTCAGGTGTCCCACCAGGAACTTCATGGTGTGGTAGTAGTGGTCTGGAAGGTGGTGGATCTGTGGAGGAGCAGAACCATGAGCATGTTCCTCTGGGACCAGTCTGTCCAGTCTGGGACCAGTCTGGCCAGTCTGGCCAGTCTGGCCAGTCTGGGACCAGTCTGGGACCAGTGTGGTCTGCAGCCGCCTGACGCTCACCAGCTTCTTCATGGTCTTCAGCCGCTCCTCGCCGTCCGCTATCCGGTTGGCGTCGATGAAGTCGTTGTATTTGTCTGGAAACACGAGAAACAGCTGTTAACACTGTAAGCAAGCGAGCGGCGGGGAGGGGGGGGGGGGGTGGGGGGGGGGTCGTTGGGGGGGGGGGGGGGGGGGGGGCATACCGTCAGTGAACAGAGGCTCTGGAAGCTTCCGGAAGAAGGACTTCAGCAAACTGCTGATGACGTTTAGATCCTGCCACCGCTGTCCCCACACACACACACACACGCACACACACACACACACACACACACGCACACACACACACACACACACACACGCACGCACACAACAGAACACAGAGCAGAGAGTGAGACACAGACGGCAAAACGTGTGTGAAAGACTAAAAACAAGATGCAAACAGTGAATCGTGTTTGTGTGTGTGTGTGTGCCTGCGTGCGTGTGTGTGGACCTCTTCTGCAGAGTTGATGTCCAGCCCCTTGTTGAGATGTTCCTGCAGGTTGGAGACCATGGCGTTGTTCCCAGGAACGCGGTAGATCCCGGTGTACTCCAGACCTGAGGCTTCCACCACGCCACAGCACATCTCCACGATCAGGGGCACGAACTGGGGGGGGGGGGGCAGAGGGGGGGGGGGTCATGATCAGGATCCTGCAGATAGACCTAGACCTGCTGGTCTCCTAGTGAAGACCTCACAGACCTGCTGGACTCCTCTCTGGATGAAGCTTAAACTGTGAGCTTTCAGTTTATTAGTTATCTGGACATCTGGAGGTCACTTTGCAGGGTGTGTGTGTGTGTGTGTGTGTGTGTGTGTGTGTGTGTGTGTGTGTGTGTCACCTTGTTGTTGACAGCAGGCTGACAGTCCTCCAGACGAACCCCAAACGCCTTCGCACTCCCAGACTTCTTCCCTTTCTTCATGATGTTGATGCTCCATAGAGCCTTGTTGTCATCTGAGCGCGGGTGCACACACACACACACACACACACACAGACTCACATTTAATATCTAATGTAGAATCTATAGTGATGTGGAACAGAAGGTGTGTGTACCAGCTCTGGGTCCCCGGTTCACCGTGCTGTTGTCGGTCTTGGCCAGCAGGAAGGGCGCCATCTTGCGGTGAGCTTTGGGAGACGTGTCGGGTTTGTTTCCCGTCAGACTGAAGCGCAAACGCAGAAAAAAACATGAACATGTCAACAGACGCAGTTCACTACTGAACGTCAGCAGAACACGTATCTTCACGTCGTGTCGGACCTGTGCTTCCTGTAGTCGTTGAGCTTCTTGTTGATAAGCGCTTGTCTGGAGGAGCCGACCTCCTGCCGCACACACAGAACAACGCAGATGAGCGGAGGAACGAGTCCAGCACCCATCACAGGAGCCAAACTACACACACAGGCCTGAATTTAAAATCCAAAGGAATTTACTTTTTCAGCTGTGGTGCATTCAGGTGTTAGCTGTGGTGTGTTCAGGTGCCAGCTGTGGTGCATTCAGGTGTTAGCTGTGGTGTGTTCAGGTGCCAGCTGTGGTGCATTCAGGTGTTAGCTGTGGTGTGTTCAGGTGCCAGCTGTGGTGCGTTCAGGTGTTAGCTGTGGTACGTTCAGGTGCCAGCTGTGGTGCATTCAGGTGTTAGCTGTGGTGTGTTCAGGTGCCAGCTGTGGTGCATTCAGGTGTTAGCTGTGGTGTGTTCAGGTGCCAGCTGTGGTGCATTCAGGTGTTAGCTGTGGTGTGTTCAGGTGCCAGCTGTGGTGCATTCAGGTGTTAGCTGTGGTGTGTTCAGGTGCCAGCTGTGGTGCGTTCAGGTTTTAGCTGTGGTACGTTCAGGTGCCAGCTGTGGTGCATTCAGGTGTTAGCTGTGGTACGTTCAGGTGCCAGCTGTGGTGCATTCAGGTGTTAGCTGTGGTGTGTTCAGGTGCCAGCTGTGGTGCATTCAGGTGTTAGCTGTGGTGCGTTCAGGTGCCAGCTGTGGTGCATTCAGGTGCCAGCTGTGGTGTGTTCAGGTGCCAGCTGTGGTGCATTCAGGTGTTAGCTGTGGTGTGTTCAGGTGCCAGCTGTGGTGCATTCAGGTGTTAGCTGTGGTGCGTTCAGGTGCCAGCTGTGGTGCATTCAGGTGCCAGCTGTGGTGTGTTCAGGTGCCAGCTGTGGTGCATTCAGGTGTTAGCTGTGGTGTGTTCAGGTGCCAGCTGTGGTGCATTCAGGTGTTAGCTGTGGTGCGTTCAGGTGCCAGCTGTGGTGTGTTCAGGTGCCAGCTGTGGTGCATTCAGGTGTTATCTGTGGTGCGTTCAGGTGCCAGCTGTGGTGTGTTCAGGTGCCAGCTGTGGTGCATTCAGGTGTTAGCTGTGGTGCGTTCAGGGCCTACCTCGCTGTCCGTCTTGCTGTTCTCCCGGATGCAGCAGGTCCAGGCCAGCATGTCGTCGCGGTCCTCGGCCTGCAGCAGGTATTCACAGAAGTCCTGCGTGGTCAGACGCAGCGTGTGCTTACGTTTGGTCTCGCTGTAGGCGATGTCAATCAAACAGCCGCGGATGCTGATTGGAGGATGCTCGTCTTGGCCCGGCCCTGCCCCCGCAGCATGAAGCACCGCCTCCCTTTTGTCCTTGTACAGGAAAAGCGAATGGGATCGCAGCACGGCGAAGACGCGCTTCCAGGGACGCATCCCACCCCCGACCTTCTGAAGACAGAACCGTCACAATGAGCCACAGCTTCAGCTGAGGCAACATGAAACCTCACCCTAACCCCAACCCCATCCCCAACCCCATCCCCAACCCCATCCCCAACCCCAACCCCATCCCCAACCCTAACCCCAACCCCATCCCCAACCCCATCCCCAACCCCATCCCTAACCCCAACCCCATCCCCAACCCTAACCCCAACCCCATCCCCAACCCCATCCCCAACCCCATCCCCAACCCCATCCCCAACCCCAACCCCAACCCCATCCCCAACCCCATCTCCAACCCCATCCCCAACCCCATCCCCAACCCTAACCCCAACCCCATCCCCAACCCCATCCCCAACCCCATCCCCAACCCCATCTCCAACCCCATCCCCAACCCCAACCCCATCCCCAACCCTAACCCCAACCCCATCCCCAACCCCATCCCCAACCCCATCCCCAACCCCAACCCTAACCCCAACCCCATCCCCAACCCCATCCCTAACCCTTAACCCTATCCCCAACCCCATCCCTGACCCCATCCCTGACCCCAACTCTGACCCTAACCCTCCACCTACAGCCACACACTATGGCAGCAGCAAAGACATAACAATAAATTGTTTATCCTCGGGCTCTCACGCAACATGACATAACATAACTGAATAAGATCAAACACTTTTATCGTCATTGTACAACAAGACAAGCTGCAAGTAGAACAAAATTAAAAGGCTGCATCAAGGTGCTGCTGGGTCCTAATGTAAGTCCTACATAAATACAGAGACCACATCTGTATGGAGCGGTGAGAGGTGATGACATCACTGCTACCATAGCAACAAATGCTGTCACACTGTACAACAAACTACAGTTACACAGGTGTGTGTGTGTGTTTGTGTGTGTGTTCTACCTTCCCCTTCTCTGTGAGGATCTGCTTGTAGTGTATCCATCCCTCCTTGCGGACGTCGCTGAAGGTGATGGTTCCCAGCTCAGACGTGGAGTGTCGTTTGTTTCGAGCCTCATCCTGGGCCCTCAGGCTCTCCAGAGACTGTAGCAGAGCAGACCATGGTTACCACGGTTACCAGGGTTACAGGTGTTGGGACTGCCCCAATCTAAATGAATGATTAAATAAATAATAAGCTCGTAGCCCAGGTTCTCCTCCACCAGGTCCCTGTAGTTGGGCCCCTGCCTGAGCTGCCTAAAGGGGACCCTAGTTTGAGTTGGTTCTAGATTGGTGACCGGACCGTCCACATAGTCGATTAGAATAGTTGTCATAGTCACAACACTGGTCACTCACCCCGTCTGTGAAGAAGCTCTTCACCCTCTTTGGGAGTCTGCTGCGGGCCACACACACAGAGCAGCAGTCACATAAAGATTCAGTTTGTCATCAATGAGTCTGATCGTCACTGATCGATCAGTCAAATTATCTGATGAAATGAGCTCCAGACTCACGAGAAGACACGTCCTTCCTCCCGAAAGGAGTTCAGACCCTCGTCACAGGACTTAGACCTCTCAGTGGTGATCGCAAGCAGGTAGGAGGAGCGACGACCTTTAATACTGCCTGAGGAGGAGGAGAAGGAGGAGCAGGAGGAGCAGGAGGAGCAGGAGGAGCAAGAAGAGAGAAACTGTGAAGAACATTCTCCATCGTCAAAGTTTTGTTTGTTTCTAAATGATTAAATAGAGTCACAGACAAACATCAGACGGAGACAAAGTGACAACCATATCACACACAAACCAGGGAGTTCATCTTCCTTCATTTAGTGCTGAGATGTGTTGAACTGTTACATCTGAGGCTGGTTGTTCTCTCCTGGTCACACTGAGCTGCCTCCTGATCTGATCTAACATAATCTAATGTAGTCTGATATAATCTAACAGTCTAACATGTTCTAGCATAATCTAATCTGCTGTAGATGCTACAGACAGTGAAGCTGTGTGTGTGTGTGTGTGTGTGTGTGTGTGTGTGTGTGTGTGTGTGTGTGTGTGTGTGTGTGTGTGTGTGGAGGTGACAGACTCACTGCAGTCCTTAGAGCGCAGCTGCACAGGGGGGAAGACGTAGGGGGGGGACGGGGGACACGGGGGGGGAGGGAGACACCACAGAGCAGGCAGGGACGTAAGAGGCCTGCAGCTCCGAGCTGGGACTGACAGGCTCGTCTGCAGGTCCACAGAGACAAGACAGATCAGACTGGACCTGGACCTAGACCTGGACCTGGACCTGGACCTGGTCCTGGTCCTGGTCCTGGTCCTGGTCCCGGACTCTGAGTGAAACACTCAACATTCAGTCAGGATGAGACAAACACACACACACACATGTGATGTTGGGAACAGGGCAGCAGTGGCAGACTGAACACACTGAAGTCGACATCGAATGAAAATCTTTTTCCTTCAGTGTTGTGGAGAAACTTTGATCTAAATGGAGCTAGAACATGTGAGTATGAGCAGAGAAACTGCACTTCTTAGCTTTGAACATGTAATCATTCCTGTGAGTGGCAGGAGAGCTAGCCAATCAGAGCGTGTGGTTGCCAGATCAGCATGATCAAAGAGGAACGTAAAAGGTCCAGAAACATTTAGTCTCCTTCAGTTTCACTGAGCTGTTGGAACATGGAACAGACAGTGAGTGAGCAAGGTAGTGAGTGTGTGTGAGTGAGTGTGTGTGTGTGTGTGTGTGTGTGTGTGTGTGTGAGTCAGTGAGTGTGTGTGTGTTGCACTGACCTATGAAGGGGATGGATGACAGTGAGTTGAATGCATGCTGAGCGAGGCTCCCATTGGTCCTACGGGGGGGGGGCGGGGCCTGAGACCGGGGAAGGTGTCCCAGCTGTGGGTGTGGCCCCGGGGGACTCAGGTGACTCCACAGGGGTGGTGTAGTGGGGGTGTCTGAGGGCCTGAGAGGGGGCCCGGCAGGGGGGCCTCTGCCTCAGCACCACCTCCTGGCTGAGCGACACCTCCTCCCTGGAACCTGCCTCACACCGGGCGGGGGTGGAGCGGGGCCGTGGTGGGGCATCCCCCTCACCCTCCAGGTGGGGGATGCTGTGTCTGGGCTGCTGGGGGGGGGCGCCACAGGTCCTGGTAGAGGGGGGGCTCCTGTAGCCCCCGCCGAGCTCTTCCTCCCTCACCCTGCGTGGCTGCGGCTCGGCCACCTGCCGCCCGCTGGGGGGGGCTGCAGGGGCAGAGCTCAGGGGGGCCATGGGGGTGGGGCCACTGTGTCCTGACACCAGGGCAGAGGCCTGCGCCAGCGTCTCCACTGAGCGGCCGTAGTTGTGCTCATACTCTGCGTATGCCGCCAGCAGGCTCTCCGAGCACCACCTGCCCCCAGGCCCCGCCCCCTGCCCAGGCCGCGCCCCCCAGCCCGGCCACAGGGGGTCGAGGCATGTCGCGGCCGCCTGCTGGTGCTGCTGCAGAAGTGCGTCCCTGCGGCGCTGCTCCGTGGGGGCGGGGCAGTGGGCAGGACCTGTCCCAGGGGCGGGGCCTAGAGCCAGCCCCAGCCCCAGCTCCAGCAGCCGGTCCTGGGAGACGCTGCGGTGGCGGGGGGACATGCGCTCGGCCGCCTGCGCCTGGCTGTGGTACCAGTGGGACAGCGCGCGCTGACAGGCCGCCCCCCCCTGGGCACGGGCCGTACTGCGGCGTGGGGGCGGCATTGTGGCCGAGGCGATGGCGGCGTTGTGATTGGCGAAGTGGAAGTCCAGAGCACTGACAGAGGAGGAGGAGCGGCCCCGGGGCCACAGACATGGGTCTTCGGTGCCCCCGGGCCAGCCGGAGGGGGCAGGGGGGGGCATGTTGTCCAGCTGGGGAGAGGCGGGGCTGGGGCGGTTCTGCTGGTTGTCCAGGGGGTTGTGGGGGAGGAGTCCAGGGGGCGGAGCCATAGAGCCCAACCTGCCAGCGTAACAGAGGGGGGGGGGGCTCCGGGAGGTTGTGGGCGTCGCCTGCGTACGGCTCGTTGCCCCTCAGGTAGGCATCCTGGGAGTACGCCTGCGGGGGGGGGGGGGTCACAACGTCACAACAGAGAGGGGGAGGAGAGGGAGGAGCAGGACACGAGCAGGATTTCTGGACACCTGAACATCTGGAGATGGAACAGCTAGTCACGTGACCTGACGTAGGGGTCACATGACCAGTTCCCTTCAGACCAGATGGACAGAGGAGGAGACTCCACTGTTTCTACATCTGATTCAAAGATCTAAGAAAACTATGTTCTGGACGTCCATGGGATGGAGCAGGACCACATGGTACCAGGGTTATTATGGGATGGAGCAGGACCACATGGTACCAGGGTTATTATGGGATGGAGCAGGACCACATGGTACCAGGGTTATTATATTTGAGTTATCTTGACACCAGGTCCATGCAGCACCTGATCAGACTGAGGGTGAGAACAAGGAGAGAGGAGAAAGTAGAAGAAAGACAATACTCACACTTACCAACTGCAACACATCCTCGTCCTTGGGCATGATGGACAACTCCAGGATGTTCTCACTGCACAGCAGAAAGAACAAACATCAAGATCAACAAACTCATGAGGAGGTCAGATGACCAGGAAAGGTCCAAAGGAGGTCAGGAGGAGGTCCGTATGAGGTCAGGTGACCAGAGGAGGTCAGAAAGAGGACAGGAGGAGGTCAGGAGCAGGTCCATAGGAGGTCAGATGGCCAGAGGAGGTCAGGAGGAGGGCGGGTGACCAGAGCGGCAAGAGGTCAGAGGGAGGTCCATATAAGGTAAGGTGAACAGAGGTGGTCAGGGGGTCAGGAGGAGGTCAGGTGACCAGAGGTGATCAGGAAGACTTCAGGAGGAGGTTGGGTGACTAGAGGAAGTCAGAAGGCAGTCCATGCAAGGTCAGGTGAACAGAGGAGGTCAAGAAGAAGACAGGAGCAGTTTCATAGGACGTGAGATGGCCAGAGCAGGTCAGGTGAATAGAGGAGGTCAGGAGGAGGTTGGGTGACTAGAGGATGTCAGGAGGAGCTCAGTAGGAGGTCAAGAGGAGGTCCAGAGGATGTCAGATGACCAGAGGAGCTCCATAGGAACTCTGGAGGAGGACAGGTGACCAGGTGATGTGTCCCTACCTGTTCTGGATGAGAGCGATCACCTGAGAGTAGGTCTTTCCCAGAATGCTTTCCCCGTTGACCTTCACCAGCCGGTCCCCTGGAGGCGCACACACACACACACACACACACACACACACACACACACACACACACATCCACACACACGCACACACACGCACACACACCCACATTCACACTCACGCACACACACACACACACGCACACACACGCACGCACACACATCCACACACACGCACACACATGCACACACACCCACATCCACACTCACGCACACACACACACATCCACACACGCACACACACACACACACACACACACACACACACACACATCCACACACACACACACGCACGCGCGCGCACACACACACACATGCACAAACGTATGCACACGCACGCACAAACCCACACACACACAGGCACGGACACACACACACACACACACACAAATCAAAGGCAAAGTGAAACATTTCCTACCCAGTGTGTGCGTGTGTGTATGAGAGAGTCTCCTACCTGTGCACAGTCCTGCCTGGTGGGCGGGGCCATTTTCTCTGACACTCTTCACAAAGATCGTGTCCATCGGCTCCAGACGAGGCCTCTGATTACCTACACACATACACACACACACTGCAAACTGCACCAGGTTTCCTTCTCGGGGCTCTGACATGAATCTGGGCTGGGGGGGGGTCGACCGGAAGTGTGACTGCAGGAACAGGAAGTGCTCACCTTTTCCATTGGCGTTCCCATTCTCTTCATCCTGTGGGATAAGGACACACACACAAAATGAGAGGAGCACCACACAAGCACCAGCTGCTCTCAGGTCCACAGTTCCTGAGCAGGATAGAGTTCTAGGAACTAATTCTAGGAACTCAGTCTTGCTGGTTGAGCATCTTTATCTGTCCTGGTCTTTGGTTTCTTCTTCTTTCACCAACAGGTTGAGGTGAAGATTTAATCTCACCAGTTCTGACCTCCCTGCTCCTGCTACGTCCCACTGAGGTGGACTTTGGATTCTGATTGTACGAGGAGATCCTGGATCTGTCCCTCAGTCAGATAAATTCACATCTTAACATGTGCCTCAGTGCAGACTGTCCTTGGGGCCCCGAAAGGTGCAACACAAAATAAACATATTATTGTTTTGATTATTATGAGCCAGTGCAAACAGAGGGTGACCTCAGCACCTGATTGTTGATGATTAGTCTAGTCTAGTCTAGTCTAGTCTAGTCTTGCTTAGTTTAGTCTAGTCTAGTCTAGTCTAGTCTAGTCTAGTTTAGTTTAGTTTAGTTTAGTTTAGTTTAGTTTAGTTTAGTTTAGTTTAGTTTAGTTTAGTTTAGTTTAGTTTAGTTTAGTTTAGTTTAGTCTAGTCTAGTCTAGTCTAGTCTAGTCTAGTCTAGTCTAGTCTAGTCTAGTCTAGTCTAGTCTAGTCTTGTTTAGTTTAGTCTAGTCTAGTCTAGTTTAGACAGTTGGACTGTGACACCCTGAGCTCTGTCTCCTCCTGAGAGTCTGATGTTTGATGTTTCTGTTTCCATGACGTGAGTATCTGTCTCCACTGTACGGTGAATGAATTGATTTAAATCAGCTTCAGCTCTGGATCTTTAGACGTTACAGCTCATTGAATCTTGAGGGCTAGTAGGGCTACTAACTAACTAGTCTGAATAACCATGCTCCTCCTGGTCACAGTAACAGCAGCTGGGCTGCTCTGACCTTCAGGCTGTGGCTGGACTCCGGCGGGTACACGATGAAGTGTCTCAGCGTGAAGCCGAACCCCTGCGAGTTCTTGTTGAGGAAGACGGAGCGCGGCCCGGACCAGGACGCCTCCAGCTCCCCGGACGACAGCGGCCGGCGCCGGTTCTCATTGGACGACACCATCCCATCCCTCCGCCCCTTCGCCTGGAGGACGTGGAGAGAAGAAGAAGAAGAGAAGATGTTCAGATCCACGGAAGTCGACTTGTTTTCCAACGCAGCAGAAACTGTACCTGCGGACACTTGAAGTACATGGTCAGGACCATTGTGACGGACGGAGAGCGAGTGTGTGACTGACTGAGGCTGGACACACTCAGAGGAAGCGTGTGGGTGGATGTGGGCGTGTGTTTCTGCCCAGATCCGAGCAGAATTCCTCCAATGCCAAGAATTTCTCTGAGACTTCCTGTCGGAGCAGAGGAAGCTCTATTTTCTCTCACAGCCTCACCTATAATCACATGTTACCTGCAGTAACAATGGAGTTAAAAATACCAGCCGCCTAAATTTATCAGCCAGCAACAACAGGACACGATGAGGAGACCGTCAGGCCTCATAAACACCCACCTGGAAAACCAGGGGAACAACGGACGAGCAGGGAAAACCCAAGGAGACGTTATTGATCTGAACATTAAAGAGCAACGGACGAGCTGAGACACGACTGAGGAGGAGAAGAGAAGCTGCTACAAACCACACACTGAGACCTGGCCGGCTCCTTAGTGAGTTCTATCTCTTAGATGATCAATCGAGTCGTTGAATCAAATCTTCAGAGACTTGGTATCGATGTGGCCAAGCACAGGAAGTGTCACTGAGACTCACTGGGTTTTATTAACATCTTTGCCACTTTGTGCTGTAGAAAGTGTTTTAGATCTTTTGGTGATTCAGGTGATTGACAGCTGGAGCTCCTGTCCAATCACAGAGCAGCGCCGCATGCATCATCACCTGTCCCTCAAGCCACATGTGTGGAACAGTGCAGAGCCACGGAAAATTGTGGAAACTCTAGAACTAGTCCACTACTGCTGCTTGTAGTCCAGGCGGTCTGTCTCTTTGTTCACCTCATCCCATTCATTCCTCTTGGGAAACATTTCCCAGTTTTTGCAGATAATGCTACAAAAACTTCATATTCCAGTGGGAAAGGTAGCAGCACAGTGAGTCTGATGAGCAGAACCAGCCTGAGGCTGCTACGTTGTTGTTAATAGTCAATAAGAAGAAGAAGAAAAATGAACTGGTTGTGAGTTTATGCTCAGAGTCACTCGAGAGAAGAACTTGGAGAACTCATCTGAGCCGCAGTGACAACAACAGGAAATGTGTCTGTTGAGACAGGAAGTAGAAGCCGAGCCTCAAGGGGAGTGTCCTGGTGAGAGTGTAGGGTCCAGGAACAGTTAGGGCACTCCCAGCTCCCACAACCAGAAGAAGAAGAGTCTTCAGAAGTCTTCAGGATCAGAGCTCTGCCTCCACCTCCTCCAGCCTGTCCTCCAGCATGTCCTACAGCATGTTCTCCAGTCTGATCTCCAGCCTGTCCTCCAGTCTGATCTCCAGTCTGATCTCAAGCCTGTCCTCCAGCCTGTCCCCCAGCCTGATCTCCAGCCTGTCCTCGAGCCTGTCCTCCGGTCTGATCTCCAGCCTGTCCTCCAGCCTGTCCTCCAGCCTGTCCTACAGTCTGATCTCCAGCCTGATCTCCAGCCTGTCCCCCAGTCTGATCTCCAGCCTGTCCTCCAGCCTGTCCTCCAGTCTGATCTCCAGCCTGATCTCCAGCCTGTCCTCCAGTCTGATCTCCAGCCTGTCCTCCAGCCTGTCCTCCAGCATGTCCTCCAGCCTGTCCTCCAGCATGTCCTCCAGCTGTCCTCCAGCATGTCCTCCAGCCTGTACTCCAGCCTGTCCTCCAGCATGTCCTCCAGCATGTTCTCCAGTCTGATCTCCAGCCTGATCTCCAGCCTGTCCTCCAGTCTGATCTCCAGCCTGTACTCCAGCCTGTCCTCCAGCATGTCCTCCAGCCTGTCCTCCAGCATGTCCTCCAGCATGTTCTCCAGTCTGATCTCCAGCCTGTACTCCAGCCTGTCCTCCAGCATGTCCTCCAGCATGTTCTCCAGTCTGATTTCCAGTCTGATCTCAAGCCTGTCCTCCAGCCTGTCCCCCAGCCTGATCTCCAGACTGTCCTCCAGCCTGTCCTCCAGTCTGTCCTCCAGCCTGATCTCCAGCCTGTCCCCCAGCCTGATCTCCAGCCTGTCCTCCAGCCTGATCTCCAGCCTGATCTCCAGCATGTCCTCCAGCATGTCATCCAGTCTAATGTCCAGCCTGTCCCACATACTAATCTTGAAGCTGCTCCAGCTCTGAGTTAACTAGAACAGAGCTGCTCAACACACACACACATTGGTTGTTAGTCAACCAGGCTACCAGGTTAATGAACCCTGCTTCACCAGCACTGGTAATGTGCATGTGTGTGTGTGTGTGTGTGTGTGTGTGTGTGTAGTTCTGTTCAAGCCAGTGCAGTAACGTGGAAACACACACATGATGGTTTCATAGAGAAATTATGCAGCTAACCATTATTATCATCATTATCATTATTGTTATCATTATCAACAGTATCATTATCATCAATGTTATCATTGTCATTATCACCACCACCCCCATCATTATTATCATCATTACTGTCATTATTATGGTCCTTAGTTGTTGTTGTTGTTGCTGTGGTCAGCAGAAGCTCGGAGCTTCTCAGACTAACGAGGCTCGTCTGTTCATCTGAATCACAGAGCTCTCCACTGATGGGCCCCACGTGACCCCCCCCCCCCCCCCCCCCCCCACACACACACACACACACACACACACATACATTTACTGTGTTAGATAACCCAAACTGACACTGGGTGTTATAACACATACACACATGATGTGTGTGCAAGAGGCTGAATTGCTCTGACACACACACACACACACACACACACACACACACAGAATTCTACGTAGACCCAGCGAGGGCATCAGCCCCCTCAGTCCTATATTACATAACACATGAAGGAGGCACAGAGAGATGTGTACACTCTCTCACACACATACACACACTCTCTCTCAGTCAAATGAACTGACACACACTCTTCCTGAGTCAGTCACTCAGGCCTGTGAGTGGCATTAACACACACACACACACATATACACACACAAACACACAGTGAGGTTGTGTGTGTCTGATCACATTGGACAGTGAAGGTTATAGTGTGAAGCTGCAGCAGATCCTAGGGGATCCACCTGTCCTCCAGCATGACATCAGAGCAGCACACACACACACACACATACGAACACACACACATACACACACACACAGTAACAGATATCGCATCAACATTTTCTCCACCATCATCCAGCAGTTGCTTGCAATGAAACATGCATCATGAAAACCTGGAGATGAAGACAGAATCGCCGACCAGATCATATCAGATCAGACCATCCTGACCAGATCAGACCAGATCAGACCAGATCAGACCAGATCAGACCAGATCAGACCAGATCAGACCATCCAGACTAGATCAGACCAGATCAGACCATCCAGACCACATCAGATCAGACCATCCAGACCAGATCAGATCAGGCCTGATCAGACCATCCAAACCAGATAAAACCAGATCAGACCAGATTAGACCAGATCAGACCAGATCAGACCAGATCAGACCAGATCAGCCCAGATCAGCCCAGATCAGACCAGATCAGACCAGATCGGACCAGATCAGACCATCCAGAGCAGATCAGAGCAGATCAGAGCAGATCAGAGCAGATCAGACCAGATCAGACCGGATCAGTCTCCCTGCTCAGCAGGAGGTCAGCACAGCAGGTCTGAAGACCACGTTCATAAAGTAAATGGACAGAACTGAAGCAACAACAACCTGAGGACCAAGGCTGCCCTCCTTACCCAGGCCAGGCGGTGGCGCTGCAGCAGCCTGCGGGAGCCGCGTCTCCGAGGCGAGGTGGTGGGGGTGAGGCGGGGGGAGGGCAGGGGGGAAGCGAGAGGGGAGGGGAGGGGGGAACAGCAGCGGGGGGAGGGGAGGGGGGAGGAGGAGGAGCGGCGCAGCACAGCTAGCCAGATGCAGCGCGGCTCCGCGTCGCTACAGTCCACCCCCACCGAGCAGTGGAACCTCCAGGACAGGCCGGGGGGGGCCGGGGCCTCAGGGGGGGCCCCGGGCATCACACACACACACACACACACACAGTCACCTCCGAGCTTGCTGCATTCTTACACACACACAGCTTCAGTTCAGCAGCAGCTCGACTCTGAGCTGGGAACCTTCAGCCCAGGTGAAGCTCCTCCTCTGGACCTGCTGCCAGTACCAGGTCCACATCCTGATTTCATCCTCCCCTCCTCGTCCTCCTCCTCCTGGTCAGAGGTCTGAGACGTCCAGACAGACTGAGCCCCAGGTTCCTGCTCAGGTTACAGCTCAGTCATCAGGTCCAGGTCTGTGCCATTCCTCCTCATCTTCTCTGCTCCTGGCTCCTCCAAACATCACCAGCTCTGCTCTCCCTCTCTCTTCTCTGGCTCCCTGCTCCAGTGGAGGTGGAGGACAAGGAGGCGGAGGAGGAGGAGGTGGAGGAGGAGGAATCCTTCAGCAGGAGAAGCAGAGACAGCATCCTCCAACACACTCCATCCTCAGAGCTGCTGCTGCTCAGTCCACGCTGCCTCTGCCTCACTCTGCTCTGCTGCTAAGTATAGAAGGACAGGCCTCCTCCTCCTCCTCCTGCTGCTCCTCCTCCTCCTCCTTCACCTCTCTCTCTCTCCCCCTTGGGTCTATTTGCTGACATCCCCACTCTCTCTGTGTCACATTCCTGTCTCACACTGCACAGTCCAGCTCATCGGAGCGAGCAAACATGTCTCTCTGCCTGTCTGTCTGTCTGTCTCTCTGCCTGTCTGTCTCTGTCTCCCTATCTGTCTGTCTCTCTGCCTGTCTGTCTCTGTCTCCCTATCTGTCTTTCTCTGCCTGTCTGTCTCTCTGTCTAGAAACTTTAGATTTTAAAAGCAGATTAAAAACTCTGAATTTGACACAGTGTGACATACACTCCGAGTGTGTGTGTGTGTGTTTATGTGTGTTTGTGTGTGTGTTTCTGTATGCGTGTGTGTGTGTGTGTGTGTGTGTGCTGTCAGACTCAGTTGTCTCCTCAGAGATGGGGCGGGGGGGGGGGGGGGGGGGGGGGGGCAGAGCGACTGGGAGACGCTGACAGAAGTTGACATCCATGCAAACATTTCCCAGCATCCTCTGCTGCTTCGCTCTGACCTCCTCCCTCCTCTCCTCCCCGTCCCTGTCCTCCTTCCTGTCCTCCTCCCCGTCCTCCTCCCCGTCCTTCTCCCTGTCCCTATCCTCCTCCCCGTCCTCCTCACTGTCCCTGTCCTCCAGTGGACCCTAGGAACTAGGACCCAGTGATAACAATGCTTAATGAGGAAAGTAGAACAAACACCAAAGAAAACTTCTTCATCTTTTGTTATTGTGTACGACAACTAGTGCTAATCAACTAATCATCAAATAATAAAACGTCCACCTTTTTGAGAAAGATTTTAAAGAATTAATCAAAATCCTCTGATCTCAGCTTCTTAGATGTGAATGTTTTTTGGTGTCTTTAATCTAAGAAAAATTAATACTGTTTACAGACAACATCTAAGAGACAACAACTCATCACTTCATCAACATAAAATACATAAACAATCATTTTGTGAAGCTGCTGTATGAAGCAAATCACAAGACATGATGTCCCAACATAAAATCTCTCAGACTGTAGAACAAATATTGTGTCACCCTCCCTCTCTTCTCCCGACTCAAACTCAAGTTCAGTTTGTTTTAAACTTGTAAAAGTTGTTAAAGTCAGGGTCGAACGAGCTCAGGCTGAGCAGAGAGAGAGAGAGAGGGACAGAGAGAGAGAGGGACAGAGAGAGAGAGGGACAGAGAGAGAGACGGACAGAGAGAGAGAGGGACAGAGAGAGGGACTCAGGCACGAGGGGTAGGAGAGGAGGGTAAATAAGGAGCCGCTGTCAGAAAGAATCACAGAGTGAGAGGAAGACGACATGGACTCAGAGAGAGACAGACAGAGAGACAGACAGAGAGAGAGACAGAGAGAGACAGAGACAGAGACAGAGACAGAGACAGTATAGTTGTTCTTGTCACTGTTGACCTGACAGGACATCCAGTGAGTGTCTCCTGAGTGTCCACCAGTCGTCTCATGTTCTAAAGTTTTGTGTCAGCAACATGTTTACAATCAACACAGAGGAGGGATGGACAGAATATGCACACGCACACACACTCTCTCTCACACACACACACACACACAGAGCCAGCAAATTGAGTGTGTGTGTGTGTGTGTGTACTCGTCACACCTGAGCTCTCGGCCAATCAGAACGGCTGTAATGTCCTGAAACTGTAAGAGACAAAAACAGCTGAGTCAAGTCAATTCTCAGTTAGTGTTCTGTAATACAAATATGAATAAATAAGTGCTTTCATTTTTACAAAAAAGTTTTTTTTCTTCCAAAAACCTGGAATAATGACCAGCTCTGCTGACGTGTGTGGGTGCAATGAGCGGCCACTGGGGGGCAGCACCGCGCTGTAGAGCTAGTCATGCTAGAAACTGTCTGAGAGCAGATGTTGGCTCCACCGATCATGTAGAGACAAGGTGATGATGAAGATGATGAAGATGATCGTCCTACTCTCCAAAATAAAATAAAATGAAGGAAAAATCTAAATATGAGAGAAATAATATGCATCATGGAAATAGATAAGAAATAAATATGTATCATGGGAATAGATAAGAAAATGTAAGTTAATGACTCTAATAAACAAAAATACACAAAATGCAAATGCAACGTGCAGGAAAAACAAAGTACCTGAGCAGCAGAATGAAGAGAACTGACTGAGCTGCACACACACACACACACACACACACACACACACACTTTCTGCCATGAGGCGTGATGAAAGTCACTAACTGACCTATTTTTAGTCAACTGTGAAAACGGAGCTAAAAATATCCACACGTTCACTTTCCTCTGAAGTACAAACACAGCTGCCCTGTCAGGATAGAGAGATACAGTAGATAGATAGACAGAGAGGGAGAGAGAGAGAGAGAGAGAGAGAGAGAGAGAGAGAGAGAGAGAGAGAGAGAGAGAGAGAGAGAGAGATGGATAGATCAGCTGGGACACATGTGTGGGACCATTGTTGGAGCTGAGACAGAGGAGCTGTGTCCTATAGAGGAAGAACAACAGCAGGGCACACACACACACACACACACACACACACACACAGACGGCTCTGTTGTCCTGGATCACAGGTCTGGGATCAGACAGACGAGCCGGGGCAGACACAGAGTGGAGGAAGCAGCTGATAGTTACAGACCTGGGGTCAGTGTTCCACTGCCTGAGCTGTAGAGCTACAGTAAATAGATCATGGAGTGGTTCTAGTTCTAAGTTAAACAGCTCCTTAAACTGGGACTGCAATGCTCTGGAATATTCCTGGAATATCTCCAGACCTTCATCTCTTCCTCAAAGCACTCCAGATGTAATGAACTTCTACAACCTGACATCCTGGAGCCTTTGACTCAGGACTCACCACAATGTGATCATCTCTGTTTACATTTATGGATACAATGGAAATGTTTTCTTTCCCTTAGATGTCCTCTAGAGTTGAGCTGTCACATTCTCCTGAAAACAACAATAAAAATACTAAAAAACATCTGTCCTCTGGTTGGACAGAGAGATGATGTTTCCCATGATGACTGAGACAGAGAGAAGCTACATCTCCACTTCAACCTTCACCATGAAAACACCTCAGCTGGAGAAGGCTGGAGACATCCTGCATCCTAATAGTTTTCAATGAGAGAATCTCATCTGATGAACAAACTTCTCAGAACCTCAGAAGATCCATCAGGAGTTCACACAATACAACAGAGATAAAGGAAAGGTGGAGGAGGAGCTGAGAGCTCCAGGCTCTGCTGCTACCAGGTGGAGCAGCTTCTAGATCTTGTAGTTCAATCTGTCGAACATTCTTCTCGATGAAGTGATCAGTAGTTTGGTCTTCAGACGCCACAACTCAGAGTCCCTGCTTCACCTCGCTGCAGAAGACCTGGAGCAGCAGCTCCTGTGTGAGTCCTCCTGGACCACACACACACACACACACACACACACACACACACACACACACACACACACACACACACACACACACACACACACACACACACTGCAGTCTAATCTCCAACTCTTTCTCATTGACACATTCCTGAGCGGCCCACCTGTTGGACACACACACATACAAACACACACACACCTCGGCTCCCTGCTCGAGGTGGGAACCATCGCTGACCTCGTGTCCAACCTCTCAACCATGACCCACACACAACCCACATCATTCCTGTCTGTCACACACACACACACACACACACAGAGCTTAACAGAGGCCCATTGTCACGCACTGCAACCCCCCGCCGCCCCCCACCCCCAACAAACAGCTCAGGGCCAAAATGAGCAGAGAAAGGCAACAATATGACTGCATTCACACACACACACACACACACACACACACACACACACACACACACACACACACACACACACACACACACACACACAGTGCCAGTATTGATCAGAACATATAGAATAATCATGTTGCTGTTAGTTTGTCCAGGACCAGAAGGTCTGGTCCTGCTCCATCCCATAATAACCCTGGTACCATGTGGTCCTGCTCCATCCCATAATAACCCTGGTACCATGTGGTCCTGCTCCATCCCATAATAACCCTGGTACCATGTGGTCCTGCTCCATCCCATAATAACCCTGGTACCATGTGGTCCTGCTCCATCCCATAATAACCCTGGTACCATGTGGTCCTGGTCCTCCACTCTGAGGAAGATGGACGTCCAGAACATAGTTTTCTTAGATCTTTGAATCAGATGTAGAAACAGTTGAGTCTCCTCCTCTGTCCATCTGGTCTGAAGGGAACTGGTCATGTGACCCCTACGTCAGGTCACGTGACCTGGAGATGTGAACAAAGTGTTTCCATCACACTTTGAGATCAGCTTCTAGATGGGCACGTCTGGATGAGCAGCTCAGGGGAGGAGTTCTCATGGAGCTGCTGATCTCCAGGTAGATCCAGGTGTTACTGACTCCCCACACCCGGGGACTCAGTGGCAGCACTGGGGCCTCTCAGGGAAGGTCAGCGGTTCAAAGCCACCTCCAGGGGTCTGCTGCTCATCAAACATCAGGCTCAGGTCCTCCAGACACCTGGAATTGTCCCAGGGCCAGGTGTGTGTGTGTGTGTGTGTGTGTGTGTGTGTGTGTGTGTGTGTGTGTGTGAGTGTGAGTGTGTGTGTATGTGTCAGTGAGATCTAAACTCAGAATGTGACAGACGATGCTTGGATGATGGAACAAAACAAACCAGATAAAACAAGTCATAGTCTGCTGCTCAAGCTCAAGTTCAGATGAGATAGAAGATGTTTCTTTTTCTGAGTGTGTGTGTGTGTGTGTGTGTGTGTGTGTGTGTGTGTGTGTGCAGAGACAGTGCAGCTTTTGTCACTCTGTCTGTGGGTCGGCGTATGGAAATACATGCATTCCAGCCCCATTTCTTATTGTCTGCCTGATCACCCACCCACACACACACACACACACACACACACACACACACACACACACACACATACACACACAGCAGAGGGGGGGGGTGTAAATATATGCCACATTCCTGAGCTCAGATGCAGCTCAGCTGGAGCAAAGCACCGCCCCCCAACAGAACCTACAGAACCTGAGGAACCTGCAGAACCTCCGAAACCTGCAGGACCTGCAGAATGTACAGGATCTACAGGACAGGCAGAGCCTGCAGGACCTGCAGAACTTGTGGCACCTACAGGACCTGGGGAACCTGTACCACCACAATCTGCACTTGGCCCAACAACTCCAGAACTTCCCAGATGCTCCAGAAAGTCAGCGGACCATGATCAAGCTCAACAACTTCAGCGGAGAAGGCAGAAGCGGAGCAGCTGACACACACACACACACACACACACACGCACATGCACACACACAATAACAGCACTGAATTACAGTTTCACTTTCTCTGTGACTGCCCCCCCCCCCCTCACCTGTGCCCCGCCCCCCGGGGGGGTTCCGACCAGGCAGAACGCGGATCCATTCATCGGTTCAGCTCCGTGAATCTGAGCCTCTTCACACGAACCCGTCGAGCATCCCGCCGCGCCGCGTGTCACTCTGTCTGTCTGTGTGTGTGTGTGTGTGTGTGTGTGTGTGAGCGTGTGCGTGTGTGTGTGTGAGGACAGACCCCCTCCAGAACTAGAACCCGGTCAGAACCCACAGCAGCGCGGTCCCTTCACAATAAGAGTCTGAGTCTGATGTTTGGACCAAGCAGGATGATAGTGACGTCACTGCTGGGGCGTGGTTGAGGAGGACACACCCCCATATATGAGCTGAATAGAAATATGATAGATAGAAAGACAAACAGACAGCAGCAAACATCAGCAGAACTACAGATAAAAACTGGACTGGAGCCTTTATCTCCACAGTCTCTCTCTCACACACACACACACACACCTTCCAAGGTACACACACACACACACACACACTCCTGCACCATACACGTGTCTATTTTTTATGTCTTCCTGTCTGATACTTCCCTGAATAATGGGATTCATTGGGAGGATGAGTGTGTGTGTGTGTGTGTGTGTGTGTGTGTGTGTGTGTGTGTGTGTGTTCTCATGGTCAGTGGAGCGCAGGCTGCGCCTCAGCGCTGATGTTGGCCGACATCGCCCTCAGGACAGAGTCGAGAGCATGCGCAGCATACTACACGTACACACACACACACACACACACACACACACACACACACACACACAGAGTCATTACGTAATAGCAGGAAATGGAAGAGAGAGGATGCGAGTGAAAATGTTCGCTCACACACCCTCTGCTGGCCACACACACACACAAACACACACACATACACACACACACATACATACATACACACACACACAGGTCCTGATGAAGCTGCTGTTCTTCCTAAGGACAGTTGCACTGTGAATGTTTTTTCTGTTCGTTTAATTATTGTAGTTCTCATGTTTTCTTACGTCACCCTTCACAACCCCTCCAGCGTGTGTGAGAGGAAGAGAGGCGGCGTTACGTAAGCGGAGGTTGCCTGACATCATCGTCTGGCATCAGGACGTCAGATTGGGTTTTGGGGTTTTTCATCTTCTGTTTCTCACTAGAAGCTGAGGGGTGACCCAGCTGGAGGATGAGCAGCCCACCAAGCAGGTGAACTCAGTCTGTGAGTCCATGGGTGGAGCTCGCCTCTCTGAGGGTCACCTGTCAATCACTGATTCAGACATGTCAATCAAATAATTATTCCATGTCTTTCAGCTCTTCTTATCATCCTGGAAGTATCTTCAGACTGACCACTAGTTCACACTCATGAGAAACGTGAGTATTTCATGATGAGAATCACGTTTGGACGTTCCAGAGCAGAGATGAGCGTCATCAGGAAATCACTGAATCTTTGTCACGGTTTTCCTGAGAAAAAGAATCCAGGCAGTGAAGGGAGCGGGACCGAGGACAGAGCCCTGTGGGACTAAGGCAGAGCGTCTGACCCAGTTAATCCAGAGCAACACGCTGGATTATGGTTCATCTTTGTTTGTGTGGGAATTCCTGCTCAGCTGCTCATAAAATGATTTTTTTTCATTTGGAATCTAAAATGATCCTAAATGTTGGATCAGAGGGACTGGGGATTAATTAGAATTACTACGTCTGATCTTCGTCAGTGAAGATGAACAGATTGTTTTCATTTTGTCCCGTTTAATAAAGCAAAGCAAACCAGCGAGGAGAAGAGGTGAGGAGGCTCCAGAAGGCTCCAGGAGGCTCCAGGAGGCTCCAGGAGGCTCCAGGAGGCTCCAGGAGGTTCCAGGACTGGAGCCTCCTTTGTTTCCAGGCTCCAGCTTCACAGCAAGGATTTAATCAAGACGCAGAGGAGGAAAGTGGTGATGTTCAGGACGAGAAGGGAGGAGCGTGTGTGTGTGTGTGTGTGTGTGTGTGTGTGTGTGTGTGTGTGTGTGTGTGTGCTCTAATCTGTCCTTGTTCTGAGGAGTTTCATCCCCCTGCAGGGGGCCGGGGGACACTCCCACCACCCCCAGTCTCTCCTGTCATCTCACCCACTGTACCCAGTGACCCAGCCCGCTCACACAAACACACACACACACACCCCTTCCATTAACCCCCCCATTAACTCTTTACCCCCCCCCCCCCCCCCCCCCCCCCCTCAGCAGAAGCTTCCAGTCATGAAGCTCAGCGCAGCGAGCCAGAGAACAAAGACCAGGGCGTCAGTTCATATTAACAGCAGGAGCAGGTCCCGTCTATCTCTGAGGATCTATGAGATGAGGAACAAACACATTTCAGTAGATTTCACCCAATCACACAACAGGATTAAACCTAGAGAAGATTCATCTTTGTGAAACAAACAATTGTTGGTAGTACTGCTACTGCCATTACCACTGCTACTACTACTTACTTACTACTACTACTACTACTAATAATAATAACAATAATAACAATAATAATAATTTGGAATGTATGTCTAAAAGAGCAAACATCTGCCCTTCCTTTGTGCTGGTATGTTGTGTTGTGACCTGGCACTGACAGGGTTGGTGTGTGTGTGTGTGTGTGTGTGTGTGTGGGTGTGTGTGTGTGTGATGTTGGGGGAGGGTGGAGGACACACCCATCTGTCTATTTGCAGCAGCGTGGGGAGATTTCGCTAAATATCTAATCCATCTAATCCTCACCTCTGAGCTGCTGCAGCTGCTGCAGCCACCAGAGGGCGACACGCCGGGGAGGGTGGGTGGGTGGGTGGGGGATGGGTGGGTGGGGTGGTGGGGAGTGGGGGGGGGTGTCCCTGAACACCTGAACCTGAACATCCTGACTCTGCTCACACTGGTCTGTG
>CM055207.1:439998-449998 GCA_029224185.1 Karalla daura | reverse complement strand
ATGAAGGAGAACAGCTCCACCTAGTGTTATAATTCTGTAATCTTTTAGTTTCTTTGAGAATCTAGATTCCATGGATCTACAATCAACAGGAGAACAGTCACATCACACACTACATGAGAGGAATGAGATCAATGCACAGTTTTTACAGTTGTTCAACAGTTTCCTGTGCAGAATCATCCTGTGAGGCTGAAAGGAGCTGTGCCGAGGCCAAACTCCCAGATCAGAGCCGCGCTTCATAGATTCAAAGCTGATTGAAGTTATGTCAACTAACTGAACAGGACAGAAGAGGACAGGATAGAGAGATACATGGACTGATGGCTGACGGTTTAGATTAAAGGTCAGAGGTCGAATCAGTCCAGAGTAGAAATCTGGAAGAGCCGGGTTGAGTCCTGGATCCAGCTCAGCATCTATGGAATCTGGGGGGGAAAACACTCTGGGGACACGCAGGCAGACACACACACTCTCTCACATACACACTCTTTCTGTCACACACTTTCTCTCACACTTTCTCTCTCGCACACACTCTGTCACACACACTCTCTCTCTGTCACACACACTCTCACACTGTCTCTCTCTGTCATACACTCTCTCCCACACACACAGCCCCTGGCCCCTCTGCTTAGACCTCTGCAGATCTGAGTGAAGACTCCGTCTCTGGAAAAGCTTTTTATCTGTGGCTCTTGTTTGCTTGGAGCAGTTTGAGATGCTGCCTTGATAAAAGCTTTCTAAATAAAACATGTGGTGATTATTATTTCCTCAGCCAGACAGAGAGCCGCAGTATAAAGCACCATTAACGGCAGCAAAGTGGAACAACAGAGAGGATGTGCAGCAGGCTAAAAGCAGCTGTTGGAGCTAAGCTGAGAGCACCCAGGGCCCCACCGCTGCTCTATTTATCTGCTGCTTCTCGGTGAAAGCTCAGAAACACAGAATGCTCCTTCAGCTTCACCAACGTCCACATCTGGCTCCGGCGTGTAAGTGCAGACGGATGCAGGTGAGCCCTGCTGGAGTATCGTGGACCATCCTGAGGACGTATAGACAGCAGCAGCTGCTGCTGCATTATTCAGTGCTCATGGAGGGACACGTCAGAGTTGTGCATTATTGATCTGCTCAGCTTTACGTCCTGTTCACTGTTTTTACCACTCTGCTTCTTCATTTTAAAAAATGAGGCTTCAAAGCTTCGCTTCACCACTTCACCACATCTTCTAAATAACTAAACTCCACAACGTTTGTTTGAGCCGAGTGACAACAGTCGCAGACTGAGGACGGAGCTCTGGGGAACACCGAGGACACCCTGAACCCTGAGCTCGTCTGGCAGAAAAGACCAAACTGTGTGGAGCAGCAGAGGAAGACCCTTCACTGTTAGTGATACTTGTTGAAAGGTAAATAAAGCCTTTATTCATATTTCCATATAGGCTCTACACAAATTGTATGCAATGATATTCTTATGGTAATTAAAATAAATATTTAAAGTAAATATTTATCATGTTCAGTCACGTTTTATTGTGTATCCTTACAAACGTCAAGTTTTCTCACTGAAATGCACGTGAAGTCATATTTTATCACACTTGCTGTTTTCAGGTGTTTTTACAGGAGGCGCAGGACACGAGCTGCGAGGAGACGCCTTCCTCCAGCGGAGCCGCTCCGTCCTCACAGCGGGACACCTCCACCCTCCTCTGGAACAGCAGCAGCAGCGTCAGACCCCCAGGCAGGCGCTGAACACACACGCTCACACACAAACCTGTCGGTCACCTGCAGGCCGGTCAGCTGCTCCTCTCTGGAGCCGGAGAACAGGAGCTCCAACAGGTGGTGCTTCTGAAACAAACTGCAGGAGAGAAGCTCTGGATGAGCCCGACTCTCTGCTATGAATACAGTCAGAGGTTTAGGGCTGACGCCATATTCACATCCCATTTTCTTAACGCTGGTTCCTACTTTTTAAAAACATTTTTCTTCCACCTTAATGGAATCAAAATTCGGAATTGAAAACAGACAAAAAGCAGAACTGGAATGGGAGTCTAACCATACCCAATGCTGGCCATGTGGGACCACTGGAGGCTGAAACTCCAAACTAAATCCTCTGAATCCTCTGAAACTGAACCCACTCAGTTAAAACTAAACTGAACCCACTCAGTTAAAACTAAACTGAACCCACTCAGTTAAAACTAAACTGAACCCACTCAGTTAAAACTAAACTGAACCCACTCAGTTAAAACTAAACTGAACCCACTCAGTTAAAACTAAACTGAACCCACTCAGTTAAAACTAAACTGAACCCACTCAGTTAAAACTAAACTGAACCCTAGAGACGGGACAGCAGGCTGAGTTTTCTTTTACTTGCAAGGAGAACAGAGAAGATGCACATTCAGCTACAGTCTCCTCCGCCCTCAGTGTGTCTCCCTGGACCCTCTCTTTTTATTATCATCAGGGTGTTACCTTGGTTACATAAGCGTGCGGCCTCTAGGGATGGAGTGAACAGCTTCACACACTATTCAGAACACAGTTATCTGTAGCAAATGTTCTTATTTGGAATCTTTCATTCAGGATCTCCACAGACAGCAGTGGTTGATTCCAGCTCATCTTTGGTGCTCGTTTCCTGTTTTTCAGCTTCTGTTCAGACCTGCTCCTTCTCACTTGTCACATTTCTACATTCTTGCTGATCAAGCACTTCTAAATTCTGGCACAACAGGTTATAATCATATATGGCAAACACATCCTGTTCAAGCAGTATTATAAGCACACTATTTGATAACATGTATGCACAATAATCCAACAACCCTCAGTTAAAACTAAACTAAACCCTCTCAGTTAAAACTAAACTAAACCCTAAAGTTAAAACTAAACTAAACCCTAAAGTTAAAACTAAACTAAACCCTTAAGTTAAAACTAAACTGAACCTGAAGTTAAAACTTCAAAACCCTCTCAGTTAAAACTAAACTAAAACTTCTCAGTTAGACACTCATCTCCATCTGATGAGCTCCAGACCTCTTTCGAGTCTCTCTAAACATCTGGATCCTCTTGGCAGTGACGTCCTGAACCACATGGACTCAGTTTGTGTAGTTTGTAGCTTTCACCTGTTCGTGAGGTAGATGATGAGCTCTTTAGCTTCCTGGACATCCAGAAGAGGAGCAGAGGAGGAGCAGGAGGAGGAGCAGGAGGAGGAGCAGGCAGAGGCGACAGCCTGAGCAAAATGCAGCAGGTTGTCCACCAAACACACGCGTCGCTCTGCACAACAACACAGCAAAGACAAAACCTGGCTCAGAGCTTAGGGTTAGCTAGCTGCTCCTGATCGGTCCCTGAAGAGACTCCTGTCTGCTAGAGCTGGTCTCAGATCAGCCCTCGTCCTCTGTGGCGAAGGAGAGCCCAGATGATCATGAAGTCAATGAATGTGCTATCATCAGGAAACAAACTTTGTCATTGTGAGATAACGACAGAATAAATTGTTACCACGAAAAAACATAAAGTTATCCGGCTAGGCTCTAATCCTGCTTCAGTTAACCTGAGGTTATCCGGCTAGGCTCTAATCCTGCTTCAGTTAACCTGAGGTTATCCGGCTAGGCTCTAATCCTGCTTCAGTTAACCTGAGGTTATCCGGCTAGGCTCTAATCCTGCTTCAGTTAACCTCAGGTTATCCGGCTAGGCTCTAATCCTGCTTCAGTTAACCTGAGGTTATCCGGCTAGGCTCTAATCCTGCTTCAGTTAACCTGAGGTTATCCGGCTAGGCTCTAATCCTGCTTCAGTTAACCTGAGGTTATCCGGCTAGGCTCTAATCCTGCTTCAGTTAACCTGAGGTTATCCGGCTAGGCTCTAATCCTGCTTCAGTCAACCTGAGGTTATCCGGCTAGGCTCTAATCCTGCTTCAGTTAACCTGAGGTTATCCGGCTAGGCTCTAATCCTGCTTCAGTTAACCTGAGGTTATCCGGCTAGGCTCTAATCCTGCTTCAGTTAACCTGAGGTTATCCGGCTAGGCTCTAATCCTGCTTCAGTTAACCTGAGGTTATCCGGCTAGGCTCTAATCCTGCTTCAGTCAACCTGAGGTTATCCGGCTAGGCTCTAATCCTGCTTCAGTCAACCTGAGGTTATCCGGCTAGGCTCTAATCCTGCTTCAGTTAACCTGAAGTTATCCGGCTAGGCTCTAATCCTGCTTCAGTTAACCTGAGGTTATCCGGCTAGGCTCTAATCCTGCTTCAGTCAACCTGAGGTTATCCGGCTAGGCTCTAATCCTGCTTCAGTTAACCTGAGGCTATCCGGCTAGGCTCTAATCCTGCTTCAGTTAACCTGAGGTTATCCGGCTAGGCTCTAATCCTGCTTCAGTTAACCTGAGGTTATCCGGCTAGGCTCTAATCCTGCTTCAGTTAACCTGAAGTTATCCGGCTAGGCTCTAATCCTGCTTCAGTTAACCTGAAGTTATCCGGCTAGGCTCTAATCCTGCTTCAGTTAACCTGAAGTTATCCGGCTAGGCTCTAATCCTGCTTCAGTTAACCTGAGGTTATCCGGCTAGGCTCTGATAGGACCTGGTCCTCTCACCCCGGACGTTGAGCAGCAGACGGTGCAGCAGAGACATGGTGAACCTGGTCTGCCTCTCTGAGCAGCTCCTCTCCCTGGTCCAGAGCAGAGCCTCCATGTAGAGATCCAGCAGAACAGAGTCTGGGAGGCAGGTCTGAGGAGCCTGGAGGCCCAGCACCCTGCAACCCCACCCCCCCCCCACACACACACACACACACACACACACCTGTACGTGTCACACGTCACATGATGACAGACAGACAGATAGATAGATAGATAGATAGATAGATAGATAGATAGATAGATAGATAGATAGATAGATAGATAGATAGATAGATAGATAGATAGATAGATAGATAGATAGATAGATAGATAGATAGATAGATAGATAGATAGATAGATAGATAGATAGATAGATAGATAGATAGCATGTGTGAGAGAGTGTGTGAGAGAGTGTGTGTGTGTATGTGTGTGTGTGTGTGTGTGTGTGTGTGCTCACTCCTGAAGCTGCTCCAGGTCCAGGTCCAGGTCCAGGTCCAGGTCCAGGTCCAGGTCCAGGTCCAGGTCCAGGTCCAGGTCCAGGTCCAGGTCCAGGTTCTCCTGCAGGTTCTTCTCTGGACCCTGATCATTATCTACTCCCTCCATCTCTTTCTTACCTCGACGAGTCGTTGCTGCCGCCATCTTGACGCTCTGTCGTTGCCATGGAAACATGACGTCACAGCGCAACCACGGCTCGACATCACGTTTCAGCTAATAACCGGTCTGATCAATAAGACGCGTCCAGGGATAAGTTCAGTTTAATTCAGTGAACATTCACAACTTTTATCACAGTTTCACCAACGTGAGCTCCACAGGTGGAGCAGAAACGTCCTGGTGCTTTTATTTTGAAGGGACGCAGTTCAGCAGTTACAGTAAGGAATGAATAACTTCGACTTTGTGAATCAATGTTCTCCCGGATTGTTCTGCTCTCTGACAGAGAGTCGACAGTTTCCCCCGATGCGGCTCCATCTCCACATCATTCTTCACCTCAGCTGGAGCAGGCTGGAGAATCCTGCATCCTCCGCAGAGCGAGCTGCAAGTTGCGGGAGGAGCTCTGCACAGGAGGAGGAGGCGCAGCAGGGTAACACCTCCTTCTCCTAAGCAGAGTTGAACTCCCTCAGAGCTCAGAGCTCCTCTGACAGCCTGTCCTGAGCTGCTCCTCAGCTGCTCCTCAGCTCCATCATGTTCTTCAAGTTTGTGTGTGCGGTGGTGACGCGCTCCCTCTTCATCCTGGTCTCCCTCATCGGGGTGTGGAGGGTCGTGTGGGTGAAGGACGATGGTCTCTACTGGTTCCTGACCTTCCTCTACCTGCCGCTGGTGGCTGAGATGATCCTGACACTGAGGAGACGCAGAGGCAATGACTACAAGTGGTATGAACCATCATCTCCCTTTCTTCAGCTCAGGATCAGTGGTTTCCTCCTGATTTATGTTCACATAGAAGCTATGAGCTCTGGTTCCATCAGAGCTCAGAGACTGTTCTACATCCTGTGTGTAGCTGTGGGAATATTAGGCTCGGTTCCTGCTCAGATCTGTCTTCTTTCATGCTGATCTGGCAACCACAGGTAGGCCGCTCTCTGATTGGCTGTCTCTGCTGCCACTCACAGGAATGATCCTGTGACTTTGCTTACTCGTTGTGAGCTCATTCTGATCTCTCTGCTAACTGGAATCTGGAGTTTCTGCATGCTGAAGTCTTCCTCACTCTCTGCAGGTTTTCTCCAGCCATTTTCCTCTTCCTCATCAGCATCATCCCATCTCTGTGGATCCTGGAGCTTCACCACCAGGAAGACAAGTCCACAGACTCCAAGGTGTCCAGCCTGTGTCCAGTGTGTGTGTGTGTGTGTGGGACTGGTCCATGGTCTGTGTCACGTCTGAGCTCGTGTCGTGTCTCCGGCTGCAGTGTGAGAAGCTGGACTCCTCCGAGAACATCAAGAGGCTCTTCAGACTCTGGAGGAACTCCACCGCAGACAGCGAGCCTCCAGAGGTGGGCTCACAGCCTCCGCAGCCTCTTCACATGTCTCTGGATACAAACCGTGTTTTGACACAGAAAGTATTTCCACATGTTTTCATTTGATGTTTGTTTAAAGGTTCAAGTTAAGAGTGATTTTGGACCTGAGTGCAAAGGTGTTCCTCTCTGTAGCTCTCAGGAGGTACAGTCAGGAACTCTCACTGAGAAACTCTGGAGAAACAGTTGTCTCCTCAGTCTCAGAGTGGCCAACATCTCAGCCTCTGGTTGGTCTGAGGGCGTTCCACGCAGCGACGCCCGCAGTAAAAACAGTTACAGGCTGGACATGAAAAGCCTCAGTGTCTCACCCTGTTTGTGTGTGAGCGTTAATGAGGAGAGAGCTGTGCAGCTCAGCCTGTAAAAGCAGCTCCTCTCTGCTCTGGAACATGACTTCACCCCCAGCCTGTCTGCTTCTGCAGACCTGTCTGCTGGCTGCTCACCTGCACAGACACAACGTCTGGTTCTCTGGAGGACGGCGAGGAACCTCTGGAAACAGAGGAACATCCTGAGAAACCTTCAACCTGACGGTCCAGCAGCTCAGACAGCACCGAGTGCCAAGTTACACTAAAAGAGGGGCAGCTTCACATTCTTCTCTTGTTTCATAAGAAAAAAAACCCTCTTGATATTATTTCTTTTATAAGTGTTGTCTGTAGCACCACTGGATGAGCGGGACATGTGACATCACATCACACTGTTCCAGCGTGTTCAGCAGAGCAATGACAGCTGTAGCCTCTGTGATGTGGGTGCGTGCGTGCGTGCGTGCGTGCGTGCGTGCGTGCGTGCGTGCGTGCGTGCGTGTGTGTGTGCTGCAGGTGGCGCTGTCCTCGGTGTGTGCCAACGACTGGATCCTGGCGCTGCACCAGAGTCTGCTCATCCTGCTCATCCTGGGGAAGTGGCTGCTGCCGGCGGCCGGGGAGCTGACCCGGGATCAGCTCTCACAGCTGCTGCTCATCTTCGTAGGAACGGCCGCCGACATCCTGGAGTTCACCTCCGAGACCCTGTCCGACATCAAGTCAGTGCCGCTGTGTGTGAGTGTGTGTGTGTGTGAGAGTGAGTGTGATGTCATCATGCATAATCTGCTGACACACACACACATACACACACACACATACACACACAGACACACACACACACACACGCACATACAGACTCGCCCTGGGGATCAAGTCTAAGCTCTGATCAACACATCATTCACTTCTAGGTTGAAAGGTCACGTTATCATCTACCTGTGTGTGTGTGTGTGTGTGTGTGTGTGTGTGTGTGTGTGTGTGAGACAGTGACAGGAGTCCAGACATGGTCTATATCATCCTGGCTGTGTGGACATGGAGCATGTTGCAGTTCCCTCTGCATTTCTCAGGTACAGAACACAGCAACGTCTTCTCCAGGTTCTAAGAAGCTGACAGTCAAAGTTTTCAGTGTGTGTGTGTGTGTGTGTGTGTGTGTGTGTGTGTGTGTGTGTGTGTGTGTTTGTGTGTGCAGTGCTGGGAGCGTCGTCTTCGGACCTCTCGGAGCCAGCTCCGTCCCTGCTGTCCAACCTGCGGACAGACATCTGGACAGCGGTGGAGGCTCTGTTCATCCAGGATGGACCGTTCCTGGTCGTACGCCTCATCGTCATGGTCTACTTCAGCGTCGTCCACCAGATGCTCATCTTCTTTGCCATCAAAAACTTCCTGGTGGTGGTTCTCAACATCTACAGGCTCTGTGTGCTCATCTGTGACAAGTCCTCCTGAGGCCATGCTCCACTCCTGCAGGAGCTTCACCCAGAGAGCAGACAGGCCCCAGAGCCACGAGAGTTTCTATTTTGGAGAATCTGGATTAGAGTCCCAGATATTCCTGTTAGAGTCAGTAGCTGTGTTTCCATCTCAGAGTTTCACTAAACCAAAGTGATGTTTCCAAAACTTGGATAAGAGATGGACGTCCAGAACATAGTTTTCCTAGATCTTTGAATCAGATGTAGAAACAGTTGAGTCTCCTCCTCTGTCCATCTGGTCTGAAGGGAACTGGTCATGTGACCCCTACGTCAGGTCACGTGACCTGGAGATGTGAACAAAGTGTTTCCATCACACTTTGAGATCAGCTTCTAGATGGACACGTCTGGAGGAGCAGCTCAGGAGAGGAGCTGTGTTAGAGACCTCTGAGAGGTTCTCATGGAGCTGCTGATCTCCAGGCTGCTCCAGATGTTTCTAGAGGAGATGGAAACACAGCTGCTGATGCTGCAGTTTGTGTGTGTTCAGAGCTTAACTGAGAACTTAACGCCTGAACCTCAGTTTAGTTCCTGAGGTGACTTTGAACTGAAGCAGAATTAGAATTAAAATTCAGTGAAATTTGAAGCAATACATTCACATTATCCAACCTGTGAGAGCAGAGGACAATAAAGTTTCTACTGCAGCTTTTCATGTGTCCACTGCTCAGACATGTCTTCAGCTGTGTGTGTGTGTGTGTGTGTGTGTGTGTGTGTGTGTGTGTGTGTGTGTGTGTGTCAACTTTTCATACAATAAACGACTTTGTGCGGTTTCTCAGAGGGAGTCACTCCCAACCTCACTTTTATTTTAAACTTTTATGAACATTTTACTGAATGTTGTTAAAGAAGCTGACGAGGTGACGTGTGAGGAGTCGACGTCTCATGTGTGTCTGTGTTTGTGTGTGTGTGGTTGTGTGTGTGTGTGTGGTTGTGTGTGTGTGTGTGTGCATGTGTGTGGTTGTGTGTACGTGTGGTTGTGTGTGTGTGTTTGTGCGTGTGTGTTGTGTGTGTGTGTGTGTGTGATCCTCCAGGACTCAGCAGGTCTAGAGCATCAGCTTATTGTTGTTGAGAAGTTTGGTCAACCTGAATGTAAAAGAAAGAAGCAAAATGAAATGAAATCTATCTGCTGGACAGACTGAGGGGACATGCAGAGGACATGCTGAGGACAGACTGAGGGGACAGACTGAGAGGACAGACTGAGGACTTGCTGAGGACAGACTGAGGGGACAGACTGAGGACATACTGAGGACAGACTGAGAGGACAGCCTGAGGACATGCTGAGGACAGACTGAGGACAGGCTGAGAGGACAGACTGAGGACATGCTGAGGACAGACTGAGGGGACAGACTTAGAGGACAGACTGAGGACATGCTGAGGACAGACTGAGGACAGACTGAGGGGACAGACTGAGAGAACAGACTGAGAGGACAGACTGAGGACAGACTGAGGACAGACTGAGGGGACAGACTGAGGACAGACTGAGGACAGACTGAGGGGACAGACTGAGGGGACAGACTGAGAGGACAGACTGAGGACAGTCTGAGGACAGACGAGACAGATGGAAAAGTTAAGATGGTGAAATAAAGCAGCATCCACTGTCCGCTCTGACGTCACACCCCCCCCTCACGTGCCGCTGTGTCCGCTCCTCCCCTACTGGCGTCATTTGAAGCGCATCCTCTCAGAGAGAAGAAGAGGAGCGTCATCTTCATCATCTTCAT